>WUAW01000187.1:50373-61626 GCA_017165845.1 Thaumetopoea pityocampa | reverse complement strand
CAGCATTCTATTCTTATACCCTTTCTATCATTCAAGTATTTGTCCCATTGTCCCGTACACCCTGTATATATCGATTTTGATAAGACTTTTTTGATTGAAAGCTCATAATTAGACTTAAAATCTGGTCCATATTTTATCTGGATATAATGATGAAAGCCAGATATATACAATAAAATATTTTCAAAACCAAAGGAGATTAAAGATATGGTTTTGTATAAAAATTATTTATATATAAATTGGTAGCCGAGCGAAGCTGCGAACAATAATTAGTAAATACGTACATAGTAGAAATTTGCCTCGATCAATAACGTTTAATTTAATTAAGGCGTGAAGTGAACGTTGTTAAGCAAACAGGATCCGATTCGCGTCGAATCAGTTTTGAAATTCTATAATAAGTTACTGTCGTGCTAGTACTAGTACTAGTTGCTTTTATTTTAATTATTGAGCAGAAATTCACATTTCTTTATTTATTAGATTTACACAATTATACGTTGAATTCCTATTTTATTCATTAAATTCACATAAAAAAAATTCGAAATGAGAATCAGTATTGGTTTCATTTTATAAAAGCACTTAATTTCAGTTTTTGTAGATCGAATGATACGTCATGCAGTTAACTTTAATTAGTTTTGAGGTACTCTGAAATTTTTTTGGACTGGTTTAAGGAGAGCGTGAGACAACTCCCATGCCCTCACGGTTAGAAAGAGCTGAGATCTAGAAAAATTAATGGTTCAGAGCAGCGTAATCGAAAAGTCAAAAAATACACAGATTCCTCTGGTTTGGCTGTATATAGCAAACGGAGGATGATAGTTCGATTGAGAAATCTTCCTAATTACGGCCGAATAGATGCCGACTAAAGAGATACTACAATAAGATAAAAAATTTCAAGCCCACACGTGATAGGAGATGGTGCAAGATAATAATACTGAGGAGGTCTTCTGAATGGGGTACTCGATTTGGACCGTGACGCCGTAAATTTCATGTTATCACGAGTGCAGTCATCCGGTGACACGCGCGAGTGTTGATTGTTCTGTGGTGGTAAAACTAACAAGCTTAGTTTATTAACCCGTTTAGTGACTAACACCCACTTGTAGTTATTTCGGTTATCCATTTTGTTTACAGTTAAGTAATAATTAAATTACCAAATGACTATTCGTCTCGTTCACGACACCAGGTAAGGGAGAGTCATTTAATCACGTGAGGTTCGAAAGGCACAAAATCACGAAATGTCACAAGGGGAGGAAGGATGTGGTGAGATATCAGTGCGCGATTTCTAAGCCGAAAAACAGCGCGTGATTTTAAAATACTTTGTACCAAACAAAATACACTTGATTTTAGGTAGGGGAGTAGGGGGTTAATCTAAAACTTCACCACGTATCACCGGGGGGGGGGGAGGGGGGGAGCCTAAAAAGTTGCTAAAAACATGTGATTAATGGACGCCCCCTAATTACTTTCATTAAATAGTAATAAACACAGTATTATACATTTGGCCTATGAATACATGTAGCTAATTTGTATTTTCAAAAAATTATCGACATCGATGGCGAACACATCAGTTATTTTCGATTGGCTAATGATACAGTTATAGATCATGGCGAAATCACTGATACTACTCTACCCTACCCCACCCCACCCCCAATAACTCAATGCCACCCAGCGAACAATGAAATGTTTCCCTGGATGTTATCCTGATAGATAGAATCCAAAACGAGGAAATCCTCAGAAGAACCAAAATCGTCGATATGGCTCAACGGGTTGCAAAACTGAAGTGGAAGTTTACCCGGTATATAACTCGCAGAACCATGGACGCCGGGCCCTCTTATTGGCTGGGATATTGATGAAGCAACGCCAAGCCGGAAAACGTAATGTGGCAATGATCTAATTAAAGTTGCGACAACTTGTGGATGCAAGCAGCTCACAGCCACTTGCTAGCTTTTAAATATGTGGAAATCTCAAACGTAGAAGAAGAATAATTAAGACGTATAACTTGTTCACTGGATATAACAAAGTTCCCGGAAATCAAAGCAATTATGTATAAATATAAATACCATCGAGGACTGTGTTTGAAGCTAAAGAAGACATGATTTACTAAAAACGAGACCTTTTTAAATGACCGTGTGATTTTATGGTGAATTATGTTTTATTATATGAGACGTGTCGGGTGGCGTTGTGGTTCGCCACCCGACACGTCTCATTGCCCGCGAAGGCAAAATGTGGGCCGCGGACAGCCACTTTGCTACATCAAATGATCGCAGCAGGTGAAAGGAAGTGGTCTCTGCCTACCCCAATGGGAAAAAGGCGTGACTATATGTATGTATGTACATGTAATAAGCACACCCACATTGAATGGTTTCAAGAATTGACAGGACGAGATCTTCCGATCACAATAGGCACACTCATCAGCTTGATATTGCTGGTGTGTTTTGGTAAAATAATCGCTGCTAATTAATTATCATTAATTTAGACCAATTAAAAGAAGTTTGCAAATGATACAATTTTTTTATTTTTAATATCTCATATTTTTTTACATTAATCTTAATATTATAATTGTCTTCTTTGTGTAAGAGAAAGCAAACGAGATCGCGGGCCACCTATCAATCGCCATTGACGCATCGCCAACCTTCTAGAAAAAAGAAGAGAAAGAATCCAAGAAATGAGATTAAAGAGAAAATCATCATCATCATAAACTTGCTCAAATCCACCGTTGTACACCTGCATAAAATGGGGAATTTGATATAATCTCCACACTTTGCTGCAGGGAATAATCTACCTATATACAATATACTTAAAAAAAACCACCCAGATCGACTAATTATGGGCTTCTGAAAACAAATCCGTCGATATTTGTTTGTTTCTTCAAGTTTTACGCAAGAACCACCGGATAGATTTTGGTCAAACTGTTACGGTGGTAAAAGTAATATTTTGACTTAAATACTGCGGCATGTTTCAACAAAATTGGTCTAGTAAAATTGAACATACATCTTGATCTTTGTTTTAGTAGCCGCCGTTAAAGTACGAGAGTTTAAATAAAGTGGTTCTAAGACTTTTTATATAAATCTGTGATTATTTCAGGATTTCGCATATAACGAAAAACCGAGATTCACAGGGGTGGAGCCGCAGGAAAAATCTCTTGCAAATAAAGAACGGTACTAAGACTATCTAAGAATATATGACGTCTTTTGATCATGCCCACTTTTATTTTGAGTATGATATCGGCATAATGATTATTGACATAATGATTATTGACATATTGATTAGGAAATTCAAAACGAAATCAGCCGAGACTAATAACTATAATAAAGTAGTAGTGGTCCAAATTAAATTATCAATATTCTCGACAGTTGCTAAACTTATTTTTCAGTAGGCAGCGCAAAGATTGCATTTAAACACTGGTTACTACGGCTGGCTCTCATTAAACGGTCATTAATATGTCTAGTTATGCAACTAAATAGGTGTCAAGAACCTTGCTATTTAATGTAACGCAACCAATCGATAGAAGCAAAAGTGCATTAGTAACCGCTGTGCACATTATTTTGAAATTTGCCAGGGAATTAGATAGAGGCAGACATATTAATTTTTATGATTCATTCTTTGTAGAAACCGAACTGGTTTCACATAAAAAGGAATGGATTGATGGATGGATTTAGAGAATAAAGTTTATTTTACGCACAAGCTGATTCGGAATTCAGAATCCAAAGCTAGTTTAAATGTTTTTTTTTTTTTGAAAATGACGTTCAGGATAGTTGCAGTATTAGAACGGTATACTCGTATGTACACTTACTCAGGAATTATAGAAATCAGGAATTATATTATCCTACTTATAGAATTGATCGTAATGATATGTCTATATAATGTAATACCTGACTCTACTTGAACAAAGTTATTTAGGTGCCCTAATTTAAGATAGGAACCAAACAAAAACGTCAGACAATAAATGAAAACAAAGTAATCTAAATAAAAAACTGCTACTTAAAATTTCACCGTAAAAATGCGTGTCACTTGTCCAAGGAAATAAAGCAAACTTAAACAGTTTCAATGAAAACAGGAACAATAAAACTAGATGACATTTCTTTATTGTTTTACCAAGTAAGTCGTGTCTCACGACGAACAGACTATGTTACGCTTGCTATCTATACAACTCTTATTACGACCGTAAAGATTTCTAAATGGCTTGTTAAAAAACTTATATGTTGGTAAATGATTGCCCACTTTTGTCTCGCTTATGGCATAATGGCGATGACACGCTGCCATCTTTCTATTACTAATTAATTTGCTCGGCATAGAGAAATCTATGGGAGTTATTTCAAGTAATTCCATGACGTATGGTATTGCTTTTATTGTCGGGACTTTTTTAGCTTTTTTATTCTTTTTGTAATCCAAATTAGGGTGACTTGAACTTATTTGTATTATTTACAATAGAATTAATAAACTAAATATAATAATACTCAATATTTTAAGGTTTGTTGATATGGACCATTCAAGATTAAAAAAAAAGTATAAAAATAAGGCAATGATAAACGTACTTTGATAGTGCTGTCAAAGTCTCTAGAATTGTCTGAATATATTTTTGAAAACACATCTTTCTGATAAGATAGTTAACAGCTATTTCTGGCTGATCTATCAACTTCACAATCTATTCTAGTACCTTTACTCTGTCTAGAAGTTTGCTCTGTCCTGCATCAAAGCTATAATTCCTGTCGATGTTAAACTTTACTGCGTTTACTGTAATTTTCTATAACATTCATCACTGTAACTAGGTTCCTCTTGAACGCTGAACCCGCAGCCTCCCCAAAGGTTGGATCAACGAAATGGCGGGAACTGTTTCTGATTAACGTTCGACATATAATCCAAAAAAAAATCTAATGATCGAAATTCATTATTGCGCTCATTATTAATTAGTAGTGGATGTATTCAGGTTGATGATTATCATAATTATTAGACCTTCGTATGGTCTTCGGGATCCATTATGTTTTAAATAGTATTTGTGTCACGCAGTAGAAGGCGTATTAAATCGTAATTTGCATATAAAGACCTACAGGTGGTTTCAAGTACTGCCACCAGGTTGAAGGAACTTGCAGTTTCATCCACAATAACAATACTATGGTGATTATATGATTTGTAGTAAAATTGTAGTCCGTTTTTATCATATCTACTTCTATATCAATTTTTAAAACAAACTGTCAAGTGAACGCATGTCCGAAGGAATTAGTAGCATTAATTAAAATTCTAATCTTTTTTCTATATATCAAAATATAACCTGTTTCATATATATTATATATATTTTTTTTTAATCTTAAAGTATTACTAGAGTTTATATATATTTTTATAATTTGTCGCTAGACTTGCAATTAATACGTTTTTCACAAGAGTTTGCTTCCAAAAGCATGAATAATTATGGTGTGAGGAAACTATGCCTATTTTCTTTCATCACAGTGGCAAAAATGGATTAAATATGATTTAAGTTTAACCTTGATATTCAAGCGGCCATACGATATTGATTGTCTGAATGATTAATATGTATTTGACACGAGTTTTGGATATTAAATCTTGGATATTAAACAAGATATGTTTTGTATACATGTTTTGCAATAATACACACATTTAGTAAATATAATTATTCGCCATTATTTTCTAATAGACTCCCCCCCCGAACTACTACTGTCTCTTCTTACTCTTACCGAGATAGTAGTATCCTATATCTTACAGTCCTTTTCTCAAATTCCATATTGTTTGCTTAAAACACCTTTCCTCTACCTCGTCCTCTTTCCGTGGGAACGCAAACAGGAAATTTAATCACTTTTAAACCTTATAAAGTAGCGGCGTCGTGGTTCGCCACCCGACACGTCTCGTTTCCCACGGAACAAAAAGTGGGCCACAGATAACCATTTTGTTAATTGTAGTGAAAAAAGTGGTCTCTGCCCACCCCAATTCTTCAGTAGTATAGTGGTCAGTATCCACGCTGATCACGCAGGAAACCGGGTTTCAATTTCCCGCCAGAGAAGGAGGGAAAAAGGCGTGACTGATGTATGTAATTATGTACATCTGATAAGATACGTTTATCATTATTGCAATATTCATTAATGATGTACCAGAAGTGACAAATGCATCTTTCCACTTACAAGATATTAAGGAGATTATATTGCAGCATTATATTATAACATTCCGAATGCCAAAGATTTGGCATAGAAAATATCAACGTAATATGGGGTGTACTTCCAGTTTCTATACAATTTATGGCTCATATCATGAGTATGATATTAACAATTTTGGGTGCATGCGCAATTCTTATATTACCAGTATTGTAAATCTAAAATCTAAGATGTTTGAATGTTTAGTTATGCAAATAAATAAACCGGTTCGGGTAAAATTTGTTTCGTAATTCGAACTGATAAAATCTGGCGTAAAACATTTGATATTTTTATTAAAATATATTGCCCGAATGAATCTCCGTACAGCAATTAGTCAAATAAAGCATCCTTTAAACTATATCAAACCAAATATACTGGTGCTGATTCTGTTGTAACAGAAGTTAACTTTTGGTCCCTCCTTATCTTTTTCTAATGTTAAACGCCAAAACGAGATAGCAAATTTTTATAGCGAGTACCGACCTACATTCCTGTCAAACGGTTCACAAAAATGTTACGTTTTTGCGTTTCTTTAGTCCGTACGTTACGAGATCGCGTTTAAACCTTTTAATTTTGACGTTCCTAAACGAAAGTGACAGCGCCAAAATTGTAGAGCTATCTCGTTTTGGCGTTTGACATTGGAAAGAGATAGGGAGGGACTAAGTTTAGTTAATTTTTGTTACAACAGAATCAGCACCACTGTGAATTTTCTAAAACAATTATATCAACAAATATTAAGTTCTTTAACAAACGTTGATCGAGTTTTTGTTCAGTGTAGTAAAAACTTTAGTTCAATGAATGGTTTTATAATTCATTGAAAGCATTGTAGGCCTAATCTGTTTGGTTCCTAGTCACCACAGCTATTTCTTCCATTGGTGTTTTTGTAACTAAGTATCTTTTACGTTTAAGTGACACTTGATTATTGCCATCATCAACTATCATCAATTCACCATCATCAGCTTATTAAAGTTTTCAACCAGACATTCTTGGCGTCAATTGATCTGCTTTGTGTACCAGGATTTGCCTTCCAATAAATCTACTTCTCTTTGTCCGATCTTCGACTTCGATAGTGGTAAGTCTGTTAGCTTTCATATTTACTTTCGCGATATTCAATCACCACTTTATAAGACGAGCATAGGCCTCTCCTATTAAAGTGGGGATTTGTCAACTATACGCTTAAAAATGTTTGTGTGTAAACTCGATAAGTGTTTTGTAGTACTTGTTTAGTTGTAATAAGGAAGTGTCAAATAAATATAATATTTATTCGATATTTCCATCTTAAAAATATTTACATTGTGGGTTTGCTAGAATTTTATCTTCAAGTTCATTACGAGAATATTGGGCTTGTTCGCAATAGTTGATTATAAAATTATATAAATACATTTATAAAATGACGACGGTAATAGTATAAATTAACTTCATAAGTTTACTAGCTTTTGTCCGCGGCTCCGCCCGCGTGAATGTCGGTTTTCCGCTACATGGGAAATTCCGACACAATCATACATTTATATAAAAAGGGTAGTCACCACTTTTACTTGACCTCTCGTACCTTAATGGCGGCTACTAAAACAGGGATTAAGCTGTATCTTAAATTCTACTGGACCGATTTTGATGAAACATGCCGCAGTATTCAAGTCGGAATAGTACCTTTAAGAATATAATAGTTTAACCAAAATCTACGCGCTGGTTTTTGCGTGAGGCCCGAATAAACAAACAAACATTGACGGATTTGATTTCGGAAGCCCTTAATTAGTCGATTTGAGTAGTTTGTTTTTAAATATCTTTGATTTTTGAAAATTTGTCATTTAACAATTTTAAAATAGTATTAGCTGTGCCCGCGACTCCGACCGCATGGGCATTCGGTAAGAGCGATACATAAATTATATTCTTCGATTTTAATAAAAATGAAACAAATATTAAACGTTACAGGAAACTTTCCACAATGCATCAGTGAAAACCGCATTTAGATCGGTTCAGCCGTTTCTGAGATTAATGTGCACAAACGCACCGACAAATAGACAAAATTTGTAAAACCTATATTTTTAGCTCCGGCAACATAAGTACAATATGTATGGATTTTTTTTTTGAATAATTATTCAATATACACATGGTTCGTTTACGATTTTATTACATGTATAGAAGATTGTGTTCCTTGTGTTCGTATAAAATTGCAGTCATCGTTTCAAGAAAAACAGTCAACAAAAAAAAGTTTTAGCTAAATCGACCGAAGCGCATTTCTAGAATATCGCGTATTAGTTTTATTTTAAATATATTTAATTTACAAAATTTGACATTTAACAATTTTATAAAATTGCAGAAGCAAAAGGATTAAAGAAAAAATATGCACAGGCAAAGTTCAACAAGAGTGTAAAGACTATATAAATCACATTCTGCAATTAAAATTATACTATGGCCGGGATGTGCCATTTAAAACTAATTCCTAACATTTATCAAGCAGCTCGACGCTCGGTTTCATCATCGCTAACTAGATCATCATCACCGTCAGTCCGTGGAAGTCTACTGCTGGACATGAGTTGGCCTTAAATTATATGTACTATTCCGATTTAAATAATAGAGCATGTTTCATCAAAATTGGTCCAGTAGGATTGAAGATACAGCTTGATCCCTGTTTTAATAGACGCTATTAACGTACGAGAGCTCAAATAAAACTGGTTCTTCGTTTTTTTTTATATTAATTTGTTTGTTTCGGGATTTCCCATGTAGTAGAAAATCAACATTCACACGGGCGGAGCCGCGGGCAAAAGCTAATCTTTAAAATATAAATATTTCTGCTCACTCTGCATTATTAATCAAGTACAATCAAGTAATTACAAATATAATATGATTTTATTACATTACATTTTTATGCTAATATCAGAATCTCACGGCGCGTTCGCATGCATTGTTCAAAATTTTGTATTTACGGAACTTTCATTTTCGCCTTGACAGAGTACCCCAGAAACGAGTCGGAGTGCGCGCGCGCCGCCTGCTCAGATAGCGATCAAAGTTTCGCTCTAGATGCGTCCAAATTATGTCGCCCGATAAGTGAGCTTGAATTATGAGAAGACGTTGCCGCTAATTACGTTGCAATTTTATTATTAACTACCTATAGTCCGCTGCCCCGCTCACATGAACTTCATATCTACTCGAGAACCCTCCCGTGCGTGCGCCATAATTTCTTTATAATAGTATTGCTTTCCGACTTGTTAGACAATCATTGTGATAGCTCGGCTAATATGCACGATATGAATATAATTGATAGCCTATAGTACTCATGACTAAAGCAGCTTTCTACCAGTGTAAACATTTTTAGAATTGGATCATTAGTTCCGGAGATTGCCCCATATATACAAACTTACAAACAAATAAAATTTACCTCTTTATAACATTACAATAGTCGTACAAAATTTCAATGACTTAAAATAAAACTAAAAATTGCGCAAATTAATTCACATATACCAAAATTATTAACATATTATTGTATCTTACACACGCCAAATTAATTAAAATATGCCAAAATTATTAACATATTATTGTATCTTACACACGCCAAATTAATTAACATATACCGCTGTACCAAAACTAATATATTATATGTTAACGCGCGTGCAACGTGCAACAAATGCACACAAACACCAATAAAACACTTTAACATGTTACTGCAACATGATTTATAACCAAAGTTCGTCGACCTGTGACTGAAGCACGCACGTGCGTGACTGAATGGTGTTAATTGGCGGAAAGTTCAAACTTTCCGGTTTAAAAAAAAATCTAAAATTTTTACTAACAAAATAATCATTATCATCATCATTAGACTGGAAAGCCGAAAGTCCACTGCTGGTCATGAGCTTCCTTAAAAAGGAGGGATACGCCGTGATCACCACGTTTAGCAGGCGTCCTGGAGATTGCAGTACATTCTGATTGAATTACAGGATAGCCGGCATAATTGTCCAACGGTGGACTTCCACGGGCTTATGATGATGATGAAAACAGTTTTCAGACAGGGGCACGGCCCTCCCCTGATCAGGAGGGGGATTAGGCCGTAGTCTACCGCGCCGGCCTAGTGCGGGTTAGTAGACTTCACACACCCATGCGGGCATGTAGACTTCCTCACAAATTTTTTCTTCTCCGTTGAGTACATTGTTGTCTTCAATGTTGACCATATATGAATTAGAAATAACTCAGTGGTGCGGGACTCAGTGCTTCGCTCTATTAAACACTTCTCAGGGGTAATTTAACATTTCCTCTTCCAGTACCCCAGCACCGCGAGTTACTCACGGCGACGTGAGCCATACATGTCGTCGTCCTTGCTGGGGATTACTTGGATGGACACCAAGGCGCTAAGCATCATCATTGTATATGATCCTACGTAACAACACATTATATTTTTATCCCCTATCTATTTATGTATAGAACAACTTAATTACATACATCACTCACACGTGTAGCTCTTCATATAACTCATCAAACAAATATTATATACGAGCATCGCCGCGCGATACCCCTTGTATGCAGTACGCGGACTCATGGCGATGCTTGCGGGTAGTTTGGCCAAAGTTCGGTGCGCGAGCGAGACAGCGGCTCGCCCGCGGGGGTATATTAACAACTGGAATTGGGGAATCTAATAGTAAACTAACATATTAATTTCCCTATTACTTGTTTCAAACTGGGATATTAAGAATATAGTTCTTAAGAAGTTACATTAGAGCATAATTTGGCATGTGACAAAAATATTAAACAGCGTCGCTATTTGTCCAAGTGTTAGATTATTTAATCAGTCATCCAATATTCGAACAAACACCCCTATTAGCACCGCGCGGACAAGTACACGCCGCTCGGCGCCGCGATCCGGGGTCACGTTAAATCTGATCTAAACTGTTATTGGTGTTAATTCTGCGGTAACAGAACTGTACTAAATTTAGTCTCTCTCTATCTTTTTCTAATGTCAAATGTCAAAACGGGATAACTACAATTTTTGTGCTGTCAGTTTCGTTTAGAGACGTCAAAATTAAAAGATTTAGACGCGATCTCAGAATACACGGACTAAAGATACGCAAAAACGCAACATTTTTTTGAACCGTTTGACAGAAATATACGTTGGTACTCGCTATAAAAGTTTGCTATCTCG
>WUAW01000187.1:27226-39587 GCA_017165845.1 Thaumetopoea pityocampa | reverse complement strand
GTAGAACACCCAGCGATGCAGTCCGTCCCGTGCCGTCACGCCTCAGAGAGGGAGAGGAGATTATAGGGATAAAGATCGAAGAGAAATAGAATAATTTGTAGGGAGTCAAGAATTGTCGCAGGCTAACACCGTGGAGTGGTGCCTGGGGCATCTCCCGCGGCACGGCCCGTGTGACCGCGACCGGTCGGTGGGGCCGTGGGGCGGCTGGAGGGTCCTTTATGTAGTAATGCATATACAACCAAATCAGTTTGGAGACGTATTGCGTTTGTAGTAGTGTACGATCAAAAGATAAATAAATAAAAAAATATTATATTTATTTTTATTGATAGGTACCTACTTAATATTATAAATATTGAATAAAATACTCGACACGTCTCCGTAATACCCGGCACGTCTCTTATCCCGCGGGATGAAAAGTGGGCTGCGGAAAACCACTTTGCTGATTCTAGCAAGTAGAAAGAAGTGGTCTCTGCCTATCCCAATTCTTCGGTAGTATAATGGTTATTATTCCCACTGATCACTCGGGATACCGGGGTTCGATTCCCCGCCGGAGAACCAGGTAAAAAGACGTAACGGTATGTATGTATTAAACGTAATTTAAAAAGTATAACTATATTATAATCGGACTATTCCAGTTATTTGGTTGTACATATCATGAACGTAGAAGCAAATCTCTTCGTGCGGGTGGCGGGGATGTCTACGAGGTGGGGGTGATAGCCCGCCGTGCGCCTAGTAGTCCGATGGTGAAAGGGGGATGGAGGAATTAAATCGTGTAATTCCTGCGCATACTTTCCAAAATGTATTCTATATATTACTAAAAGGCTGGCCGCCCTGTGCTTGTGCTCAAGGCTTTATAGATTAGTTAAAATTAGGTTTCCTCTCAGGATAAAAGGGGATAGGTCATAGTCCACCACGCTAGCTTAATGCTGCTGGGCAGACTTTGCACGCCATCGAGAAAACTCTCAGGCATGGAGGTTTTCTCATAATATTTTACCTCATGATTTGCAAATGATTATCTATACATACATATATATTATAATTACGTGTCCTGATTGACTGACTGATTCATCAACGCAGAGCCTAAACCGCTGGGGCTACAAACTTGATATTTTTGCAGTTGATACCTTTTATGTTGTAGGCATCCACTAAGAAAGGATTTTTGGAAATTTTACCCCTAAAGGGGTAAAATAAGAGATGAACGGTTGTATGGAAATCCGTCATTTACAATGTAAGAAGAACGAAATTTAACATACCTGCTTCTGGTTAGAAATAAATGTACACGTGTATCAGCGTTTTTCAAAATATCTCCCCTATGGGGGTGCATTAAGGGTTGTAAGTTTGTATGGGAAATTCGTCACTTTTGAAGTTAGAATCACGAAATTTCATACAAATAAATGTGCACGTATTTCAGCATTTTTCAAAATTACACCCATAAGGGGGTGAATTAGATTAGTAATTTTAGCCCCAAAATGGAACACCGCAAACATCGTTCACAATACGGTAATTAAAAATGAAGGTTAATAAATCAACATAGGCGAGTGAAGCCGCAGAGAACAGCTAGTAAATAATACAATAAATAATGATGAAGTTTTTTATAGTTAGGTATGTGCAATAAAGATTACTCTATCTACTTATGTACGATGATGAATCTAAATCCGCCTTTGAATTGATGCACCAAATTTTAAAGCCATCGGTCAATGGTTGAGTGTTCACCAGAAAGCCGAATCAATGGCTGATATCCCTTAAATTTATTGACATATATCGTAGTCATCATTATATTCAGATAGAGGCCGTGTCTACCCTTAAGTTGACAATAATCGTGACAGTTTGCTATGTAGTATGGATATTCTTCTTTATCATTAGTCAATTGAAGTCACTCTTGGACATAATCAAATTTATTACATGGAAAGCGTTGGTACTTGTGACACAATCTTTTACATCAGTACAACTGGTAACATTATAATGAATGTAACTGTATTTAATGTAATGAACGTCTCATCGCCGTTGTTATAATTTGTATTAATATTCAGATTCAATAAATTATTGTCAGTTATTAAAAGTAATCTCCATTTAAATATGCATATTTGTCATATGCCACGTTTGGCGAATAATTGTCATAATGACACAGTTAATTTTGGGAAATAAGGGAGTAAGTAACTCTTGTATAATATTATGTCGGCACTGCAAACCAACGTGAACCAGAGATTTCAATACTTTAATCGAACGTAACATCTCGTGCGCGTACAGTTACAAGCGTGTAACTAGCGTGAGCCCGCTACTTCGTCTGCATACACCGCGCACTACAATTATTTTTACTGTTATTGCTTACTTCTATGTTGAGATGAATCATGTTAAACAAGATATCACAAACAACATTTCCTGTAGTATACATTCATCATTCGACTGTATGATTGTAATTTATTTATTATGAATATATGTAAAGTCAAGAATAATTATTATACTAAGCATATTCGATCCCTCGATCATCATCATCCCCACTCCATATTCATCCCCTCTACAGAGGCACGGACCTCTGTTCATAAGGAGGGGAATATTTCACCCTTAATCCAATACTTGGTAATCGCTACTCTTTAAATGCATACTTAATATAAATAATAATACTAAAAATGTCTGCTGCTCTGTTCTTCTGAATGGGGCGATGGTTGACGTGATTATTTTCGCAAATGTGTTTAGTCTGAGTGACACAGCCTATTTCTATCGCAGAAAATGTAATTTCTGTGAAATAGTGTAATGTAACCCATATATCATTCACCCAAAGAGTTAGAAAATATTTAAACTAATTAAAAGCGCTATATTATTTGATTTGTTGTAATTGTGTATTAATAAAAGAAACAATGAATATATACAAATAATAAAGGAACAAAAACATTCCTCACCATTTAATTATTTCCAAATAAGCATCCAATAAATGAAACACAACACGTCACACTGTGCAAATAAAATTTGACATCAAAATTTCTTTAAATACAGAAAGCGTCAAATTTTCAAATTTCGAATGCACTCGCGTACGTTCTTTGCGCAATGGCGTCTCACCTCGCCGTGCAACGGAACGTGACTGTTGCTTGTCAGTCGGTTGAACTTCGCGAATGGACCCCGAGATGTTATGCGATACAAAACCAATATACACATGACAGTGTGTGTCTGACAGTGTGATGCAATGTTTTGAATGTTAAATTAGCGCGATTTTTATGCAATCGATGAGACGTATGATGGGTGCATGATGGCTAAGATAATGAATCTTTAATAATGGAAGGAATGACGAGGTAGACGCATAAAAATGCTATTACTTTTACTAGCGACACAAGAAAATGAGTGAAAAAATGGATTCATTCATTATAAAATTGTTTATAATTTACTTATTCTAATTTTGTATAAAAGTATACATAAAAGTTTATTTTTGTTTTTTTCATTAAAACTTCATAAAAACACAACTATTGTTTAAACATAACATATTAGTTCTATATTTTTACAGTTTTACCCATGTTACCGGTATAATGTAATAATGTCAAAATTTGAGAGCCGACTAACCTGGTTCTGCCTTTGGCGATTGTACTAAGCTTTCCATAAAGATAAGATGCTGTTTGAAATTCTTAAGGATACCATAGATTTTATAGAGATATACGTAGTTGGTCCCACAGTGGCCTAACTACGAAGAAACGAAGAAAATTAAACGATACAAATTTTATTTTTCAATATAATCTCCACTAATATCGATACACTTATATCTAGGCTTTTATAAAAGTAAGCATAATCCTTGTCTTCAAAATGACTGAAGACGGCCGCCTGCAACTCTTCATCGCTTGAAAACTTTCTTCCCCTCAAGTCCCGCTTTAAATCTGGAAATAAATAATAATCGGACGGGGCCATGTCAGGACTATAAAGCGGATGTTCCAGTTCCGTGAACTCGCATTGACGAACTGCATCCTTCGAAACACCGGCAGTGTGAACTGGGGCATTATCGTAAAGCAACAGAACGCCTTTAGACAGCTTGCCTCTGCGCTTTTCCTTTATTATGTCTCGTAATTTATATATTAATGAAGCATAATATTCGCTATTTACGAGTATATTGCCTTCTTTAAAATCCACCATCAAAACACCTTGGAAATCCCAAAAGATTGTGCACATGAGTTTTTTAGTAGATTGTTGCACCTTTGCCTTTCTGGGTGGCTTTTTACCCTTATAACGCCATTCCATTAACTCGCGCTTGCTTTCTGGATCATAATACAAGACCATTACCAGTCACTAGTCGCTCGATCACATTCTTTGGGTTTTCTCCACAAAGATACAAAAACTCAGAAGCACAGCGCTCTCTCTCCTGTCTCTGAACAGCTGAAAGAAGTTTCGGAATCCATATTGCACTGACTTTTTTCATATGAAGATGTTCACAGATTACACGATGGACGGTACTTTCAGAGAACCCAAGTCTAGTTGCAATTTTTTTAATCTTCAAACGGCGGTCACTTAAAACCTCCTCTTCGATTAGAGCAATAGTTTCGTTAGTGAGTACTTCCACGGGTCAACCGTCATGGCCAATGTCTTCGACGGTTTCTCTCCCAAGGCGACACTCTTTCACCCAATTTTTCTCTGTGTTATAAAAGGGGGTAGACTCCTTAAGCTCACCATCTAATCGTTCTTTTATTCGGGCGGGGGATAAGCCTTCTTTAAACAGAAACTTTATGATGCCTCTATACTCGATTTTTGACATTTTGAAGAAATATGCGACTCTTGTTAAACTGAGACTACGCTTTTCATGCCGATGCGTGTTCGTATATAAATTACACGATAAATGTACTATTCGATGCAAGATAACATGTATCAACAAGTCGCGTAGAACTATATCAGGCCAGTTCATTATGGGACCGACTACGTACTTATGAGCTACTAGCTTTTACCCGCGGCTCTGCCCGCGTGAATTTTCCGCTACATGGGAAATACCGACACAATCATAGATTTATATAAAAAGCCTAAAATCACTTTTATTTGATCTCTCGTACCTTAATGGCGGTTACTAAAACAGGGATCAAGCTGTATCTTCAATTCTACTAAACTGATTTAGATGAAACGTGCCGCAATAATTAAGTCGAAATAGTACCTTTAAGAATGTAACAGTTTAACCAAAATCTACCCTCTGGTTTTTGCGTGAAGCCCGAATAAAGAAACAAACACACAGACATCGATGGATTTGGTTTCAGAAGCCCTTAATTAGTCGATCTGAGTAGTTTGTTTTTAATGTTCTTTGATTATTGGAAAATTAACATTAACAGGTTTATGATAGTATATGTATAGATGGGCAAGCAAAATCGACAACCGATACAGACAATTAATACATGGAAAAGGTTGAAAACGGTTTGTTATGATGCTTCTAGGTAATGCCAGTATTTAGCAGCTAACTATGATGACTGATTTTAAGATTCGGGGCTTTATGAGATGAATGTTAATGGAATCAAGAGGTATGGGCTATAGAGTTGGACTTCAACATCTATTTTGCGAAGCGATGCTGAGGAGGACACAGCAGTAATTAGCTCCGCGATGCCATAAGCTTCATTAAGTTTTTGATAAGAAGTAAAAGGTATTTCAAATTTTACTTTCTTTTTTGGAGTATATCGAACGCGAGGTTTTGCTTTAAGCTTTGACATATAATGTTTGGAAATGTGATTAATTTTAAAATGTACGACCAACCTAAATTAAAAACCTAATCCGAAAATTGCGAAAATATTTTGTAAATAATTTAAACATTATTTTGCTGCCCGAATATAAATAAAAGAGTATAAGAGCGTTGTTATAAATGAAATATGAAATCAGTATTACAATAACTTAATAACCAACACATGATTTTTTCCAAAACCTTTTCAAATTATAATAATAATGAAAGTAATATTTATTTTATGAAATATAGCTATGTGCTGTTACTTCACCCGCGTGAATGTCGGTTTTCGCGTTAAATAGCAAATCCCGAAATAATAGTAGATTTACGAAAGAGTCAAATACCATTTTTACTTGAGCTCTTGTACCATAATGGCGCTACTGAAACTGAGTTCAGATTGTATCTTCAATTATATTTGACGAATTTTGATGAAACATGCTGCAGTGTTTTAATTGGAATAGTACTTTTAACGCTGCAACAGTGCAGCCAATATCCACCTCTTGGTTTGTGCAGCGAGCTCGAACTAACAAAGAAACGGTCGCGAAGAATACTAAAGATGGTTTCGGTTTTAGGAGCCCTTAATTAGTTAATCTGACTTAGATTTTTTTGGTTATATCTTTAATGATGTTTTAGAATTTTATAAATTTTATAGCTATTCTCTGCGGCTTCGCTCGCGGGCTTAGATTTTTTAACCTTTATTTTAATTACCGCAGTATCTCTTTGTAAACGATGTTTGCGGTATTCCATTTTGAGGCTAACATTACTAAGCTAATTCACCCCCTTAGGGGTGAAATTTTGAGAAACGCCGATAAACGTGTACATTTATTTCAAACCAGAAGCAGGTATATGAAATTTCGTGCTTCCACCTTCAAAAGTGACGAATTTCCCATATAAACTTACAAACCGTAATTCACCCCCTTAAGGTGAAATTTTGAAAAATTTTGAAAAATTCTTCTTACTTTGAAAATAACGGATTTTCATACAACCGTTCATCCCTTATTTTACCCCCTTTGGGGTGAAATTTCCAAACATCTTTTCTCAGTGGATGCTTACAATATAAAAGGCATCAACTGCCAAAATTTCAAGTTTTTAGTCCCAGCGGCTTAGTCTCTGCGTTGATGAATCAGTCAGTCAGGACAAGTAATTATACATGTATAGATTATATATAATAAATAAAATATGTAGTTTAGAAAAAACTAGTCTATATTTTCATCACGTCGTATATCTTGACACAAGGTGTATATTCACTGTCATTTACTTAACTGCGTATCATGTCGCTTAAAGTGCAGGAAGCGAGTGATGGACAATTTCATGGGCTGTCAACCCTTGTGGCACTACTGGTAATATTGTGTTGCCATAAATTCTAAGCATGGCTTTATTATGTGCACTATATGCATGTGGAATTATTAAGAGCAGTAGTATGTGTTACAGTTGTTAGGAGTTCAGAAACAAGTGACGATGATTTAAATCAGTATTATCACATATTTAAAGTCGAGGTCTCAGCTGCGTTTGCTTTTAAAGAACAGAAAATTATACTAAAGTCAAACTAGATTTTGCATATGTGGTATTCAAAAAAAAAAATTAAAATTCTCTGACCTTTTAATGATTTTCTCAAAACTGATAATAAAAATTATTCATTCATTCATTTAAGAATGTTCCACATATTTTGGTTGAGATTGTCAGATAATAGAATGTAATCCTCCGAATAACAACTACAGTCGTTATTCTAATAATGTTATATAAAAATTTTATTTTTAAAACTATGTAAAAGGAATGGGATATTCTAAAATAATAAAAGAAATACGATCATTCCAAATTTTAAATTAAAATTTTTGAATCCTTCCAGTGTATGTAAGGACACCGTCTCACGCAAACCGGTCAATGAAAAGCGGGCTCTAGAAAGGAAGGCGAAGAAAAATGAAAATAACGGAACGGTGAACTGGAGTGGTGTAATCGCTAACGCTCCGTACCAGTATCGGCGCATATTGAGACTGCCACGCCACGCGTGGGTAACGGACTGTAGTCCACGCGTCGAGACTAGTACGCGCGTCGGGATTCGTCGCTTGATGACATTAATAAAGCGCTACTTTCACTGAAAGTTGTTTACTTTCAATTCCGTACTCCGTTGAGATAAATCTAGATAATTATAGGAAGAAAAATAGATTGGATCTGGTATTTATATTTACCATATACCTGAAAACATAAACGTAATATACATTTTAGGTAAACCTCTATAATAGTGACACTTTGGCTTATTGACTTGACATAAATTTCAATCGATAGAGGACCCGCGGCTATGATAAATTTTAAAAGTCTTATTTGGGGCGATTCAATCACTTTTGAAAATAAAATATTTAAAATTCTTAAAAACAGATCGCAAAAATCTTCGTTAAGGACAAAATAACACAATATATGGTCAAAAATATGTGCGACGACGAGCGAAGAGACGAGGAGCGTTAAGTCGCTGTAGAAAATGCACGAGCCGAGCGAGCGAAGCGAGCGTGCCACGGCAGCAGGCAGCAAGTGCCACTAAATAAATAATAATAAATAGGTGTCGATTGCCCAGAATGGGATTATTAATATTTACTACAGCCGCGGGTCCTCTATCGATTAAAATTTATTTCAAATCAATAAGCCATAGTGTCACCATTGTAGAGGTTTACCGCATTTTATCGGCCTTTCATTGTGGCCTACCCTTTTTTAAGATGTGTCTTTAGTAATAAATAATGGCGGATGTACTCTATCCAAAAGCGGAGACTTGATTAGTCAGTGGTCAGCTTAAGTGGCTTTCAATCTACCGATACTCGTGGGTGAGTGTATGAAATTAAATAAATAACAAGCAAGTGCGCGGTTAATTGGCTACTTACGTGTATAAAGGCAACGCGATTCATCGCGCTTGTGTCATCCAGTACTCGAGAAAGCACATAATGTATTCAGCTGGCATCTAAATATGCGCGATATATCCTTGATTACACTATAAAATTAGGAAAAAGTGGTGATTGAACAGCCGACACGTGACTGGACTGTGTTGTAATTAGAAAATGATTTATTACATAATCCCCGCAGATGGCGTCGCAAGTGACAGGGCGGGCGCGAAACGCATTATATGTTTTTACGAGTTCTGCAACCTACTTGTAAGAGTTCCGTCATTCATTCACTGTGTTGAAAATACGCAGTCGAATATGAGTCATGTGTACACACTCGACTGTAGGTGGTATGCAGAGGTGTTGATACTCTCATCATCACCTGTGGAAGTCTATTGCTGGATATGGTTTCCTTAATAAGGAGGGATCTACCATAATCTCCATGCTTGGCTGGCATCTTGGAGAGCGCAGTAGATTTTGGTTGAATAACAGGGTAACGTTGGTGCTCATTATCCGGTACATCCCTTAGACGGTTCTCAAAGCAACCAAAGGAAGAGATGGAGCGACGTTATCATTATGCCGGTGGCACACAGTATCTTGCAGGTAGACATCAATATTCTCACACCACTTCAACTGACCCTCTTGGAATTTGCCTGCCACTTCACGGACACAAGGACTGTACCCGATATATGGGCTCGTCGATAATGCGGTCCGACCGTGTGAGCTACTCACGTACAATATATTGTAGTAATGTATATATATAGCAAGACAACAAAAAAAAAATCAAAATATATTATTTCATCGTCGGAAATTTTTTATAAGTTTAATATTTGGGAATTAATCGAAAGTTGGACGCAAGCAAAATCGCGAGCAACAACTAGCAGTAATATATAAATCAGACAACGTTCAACATCTAGTAATAATATAAATAATTCTCGTTTAAATTTAGTACGAGGAAGTGAAGAACCGGTGTCATGGCTATTATATAACTAGTCTAACTTGTTTGTATACATTATTTTTATTCAGATTAAAAAAAAGACAAAATATGCTACTTTTTATCATTCATTTCATTATTTAAACTATCTTAAAACTGTTTCGATTGTCTAAATGTACCTGAAAAGGTTTAAAATGAAATCCGTCCAAGAAACAGTTCAAGCCACTAATACAGGATAGAGAAAGAGAGTTGAAATGAAAATGGAGAGATCTTAAGAACTCATGAGTTCTCGGCAACTAAATATTTTGACCGTCTCACAGCTCTATGAAAGTACTGTCGCGACATCAAACAAACTCAAATCAAACTGCCGCACAGCGCGTGCGTAATACGCGTTGCGCTGCGAGCATACCGCAATTGCGCACTTGTCGTACACAATTCCAGTTTCCTGTGTTTGTGCAATTCCTGCACGAGAAAATCACTTTCGAACTCATATTCTCATATAATCATATTTTTATCAACAAAATAGAGGAATTCCATTCCCCTGTTTTATTGTAAAGGCGCGAAAAACAAATAAATGTCCATCAAAGATTCAGCAGAAGTGTATTTTAAAACAGAATTCTAATTGTTCTCAAACGTTACGCTTTCATATAATGTATCAATCTTGCCGTGGTGTAAGGAGGGAGTGCCTGGTCGTTGACTAAACAGAGTATGCTGAAACTCTAAAATGTCTAACCCTAAGAGGCGACAATACCATATTAGGGAAACCGTTGTGCATAAGACAAGTCGAAAATCGATCAATCTTTCTATCCCAAATCCCAAATGATCTGTCTCTGTGAAAATTGTTTTCAAGTCTAATTAAGTCGGATCTTCTTTTCTTGCGAAAAGGTGTAGCATTTCTTTACACTCTTACCACATTTTCAGTTTGATCTCTTAACAACCGTCGAATCTCACTGTAGATACGACTCTCTATAGGTTCGACAGTTATAGATAGTGAGGTCGGACTAAATTTTAACCACATCATCTGGATTCTATGCAGTACACAATCGTACGTTTAGAACAACACATTCTGTCACATACAATCAAATTGTGAAAATTATCTTTGTAAAAGCTGGCAGCACATCAATGTTTCTTGGCGCTACAGATGTTCATGTCTTGCTGTGATCTTTTATCATCTTATGACCCGTATGATCTATTATCTCTTTTCTATAAAGAGTGACAATAGCAGTGCCAATGACAGCGCAAATCACTTGCAAAATCGACGGTAGATGGAGCAGAAAGTCATTGGACAGGAACCCAGTATTTGCCCTCACGTCCCGTGAAGTTCACCAATTTCAACAATTTCACCAAAAGCTACTTTCATTAGTGTAAAAAGAACTCTGGAGAGTGAAGATAGACTTTTGAACAAAATCGAAGTTCAGGTTTGTGTGTATATAGGTATACATCACCACCATTTCGTAATGCTTTTCGAAGGATCCGATGAGTCAAACGTTCATAATAATATTTGCCTAAATGCTGCTGCTCACTATACTGGTACATCCCTTAACTGGTTCTCAGAGCATCCAGTTGGAGAACATGGAAAGACGCTGTTATTATTCCGGAAGCGTAGCCGTCAGTTTAATAAATGTACGAAATTTTCAGACAGAATTGTTTCATCTTTTATGCTCGTTATTTTTAACTCTTACACACTTTTACCTTTAAAAATGAAAGCTGAAGAAATAATTGAGCAAATACCCAAGGCCCATTAGAATCACTGTTAATATCGGTGCTAAATGTCACATTTTTATTAGAATTTCCATTTATTCTGCGGTCCTGTTTGATTAAATTACATGTTATTAAATTGAAAATAACACAAAATCACGACAATTGTATTTGTCGGTATATAGATTATAGTTAAACCATGTTACCTATTAATTCACCATAATACATGTGCTATTCGAAGATTTTTCATGCATGACCGGATCATAACCGCATTTATTTGAATATCTGTACCAGTGACCTCCGCGCTCTCCATTGCGATGCAAATAAACAAAACAATAATTTGAACACGGATGCTGATGCTATACTGTCTAGATGATTTTTAAAAAATAAAATAACGTGTATTTTTATGCTCAAGGGATTTTTATTCTTAAAAAAATACAATTTTCAATTAAGAAGAAATTCGTGATAATTCTATTGTAACAGAACTTAACCAAATTTAGACTCTCCCTATTTTTATCGTTGACATTTTTTTCTTACCACTTTTCTCTTTGGCATTAGCCGAAAACCAAACCGAGATAGCAAACATTTAAGGCGAGTACCAATCTAAATTTCTGTCAAAATGTACAAAAAGTGTTGTATTTTTGTGTAACTTTAGTCGGCATGTTCTGAGGTCACGTCTAAATTTCTTAATTTTGACGTCTCTAAACGAAACTGACTGAACAGAAATTGTCGCTATCTCGTTTTGGCGTTTGACATTAGAAAAAGATAGGGAGAGTCTAAATTTAGTTAAATTATCTTAGAACAGAATTACCACTATTGTCAAATTATAACAACATATGTGGATGTCATCATTAGCCCATGGAAATAGAATTTTAGACGTGGACCTTTACCTTAAAAAGGACGGATTTCTCATTGCCTCCACGGTTGGCGGGTATCTTGGAGATCGCAGTAGACTTTGACTGAATAACGATAGTTGCCCATTATCCTGGTAAATTCCTTAACTGTTTCTCACAACATCTAAATGTGACATCCAAGTTCTTACATTTCTAATCTCTTTACATGGTACATGCTGTTCCATCCAGCAGTTGAGTAACTCCTTGTAACGAACAGTAAAATCCCCGTTGCGCAACCGCAAGACAGATAAACCACGGACAAGACTCCCGACCACAAGACGCGCCAGGGGGGGGGGGGGGGGGGGGG
>WUAW01000186.1:19839-33092 GCA_017165845.1 Thaumetopoea pityocampa | reverse complement strand
CTTCTCATACACTTCCGTCGATTAAGGGTGCTACGAACTTGGCCTTTTTGGAACAACTTGTTGATATGGTTGATGTGGTATATGTGTGTGTGTATATGTATATATATATATATTTTCTTTTCGATTTTTTTCGAGAATACTGAAATTATTAATAATCTATAATTAATTATAAAAAATCATGATAATTGATACGATTTAGTAATTGGGTATAATCCACTTTTAAACTGAAACGCTTCTTCTGATAAATTGCAAAAATGTAATTCCGTCATTGTTCTATTGGATGACCGATATGATGGTTATAATTAAGAAGGTGATTCATGTATCCTTCTGTCTTACTTATCTGCTTGATTTAAGGAATTCGATTGAGTAATAATCCATGAAATGATAATAGAAGATTAACTCACTTTTAAATGTTTTTACTGTATATATCTGCTTTAGACGTGATATTAAGTATTAACTATCTAAACATTAATGACTTGGGTAGAAACATTATCAACAGAAAGCTTGCCACTACCGGCTTCAAACCTGAGATCCATTGGACTACAAAGCAGGCTTACTATAAACTAATCCAATTAGTCACGGAAAATAACCAGCATAGTATATCCAGCGGTAGCTAAGGGTGGAATTAAAAAAAAGCCGTTCCAGAAAATCATATTTCGAGATTTTATTTTTAACTAGCTTTTGCCCGCGGCTCCGCCCTCGTGATTGTCGGTTTTTCCGATCAAATCATAGATTTATATAAAAAGTCTAAGAACCACTTTCATTTGACCTCTCGTACCAAAGCGGCAGCTACTAAAACAGGGATCAAGCTGTATCTTAAATTCTACTGAACCGATTTTGATGAAACGTGCCCTATTAATTAAGTCGGAATAGTACCTTTAAGACTGTAATAGTTTAATCAAAATCTACCCGCTGGTTTTTGCGTGAAGCTCGAATAAACAAACAAATAAACATCGACGGATTCGGTTTCAGAAGCCCTTAATTAGTCGATCTGAGTACTTTTTTTTAATATCTTTGATTTTTGAAAATTTGACATTTAGCAATTTTATAATAGTATATTATATTCATAAACATACAATATAGTATATTCGTGTTATTTTAACGCCTTATGCCTAAATGTTCACCTGTTTTTATCACTGTGAACACTATGTAGGTTATATCATTATTTAATCTATGTGGGTATTGATGACTAAAGGACTACTTTCAAAGCCATAACAATTTAAAAAAGTATGTATATTAGATAGAGTTTTACAAAGGGAAGACAGCGGGAAACAGGATATAAAGAAGCCTAGTGGTATCCAGTATCATCCAGTACCAAATAGTAAAAAGAGAGAAAAAGATTTATACAAAACAGACACCATTATTTATTTTTTTTTTCTAATACTGAAACCCAAAATGGGTTTCAGTATTGTTGTGTTGTGTTTTATCTTAAAAGAAATAAAAATGTGCCTCACAAGTAGGTACCTACACCATTACCTGTTGATAATAGCAGGTCAATAGATATGTATGATAGTTTTACCGCCTGAGTTCTGTGTTTACATTAGCATTAGTAATTACTAATATTGTTTGATAACTAAACTTAATTCAATTGTCTATATACCTAATTAAAGTGAACGCACGTGAATTTTACACACTAGGGCGGCGGCCGATAGAATCAACACTTATGATTAAAGCGACACTTAAGACAAGGACCCTCGCGCTCCTGGATAAACAAGAGACAGCTGCTCGAACCACTTCACTGGCGCCTTAATGGAAGTGGCGCCGCAACTTAACCTGACATTTAATAAAATGGTACGACGTAAAAAATGACAAGTAAACAATCTTTAAGTTCTCCGTTGTTTGATACTACGGTTAGATTATAAGACAAGTGTTATTAAGTTAGTTCAACTGTGTTTCTTACCCAGATCTTACCGGTAATTTGTATTTGGTGGATTTCAAAAACGGTGACGTCACCAAATATACATTAATCTTATTATTTACAAATATAATATTGAACAATCAACACTTATGACTCGCAATCTAACATTTGTGCTATCACACATAGTTTGCCAGCCCAGTCGTCCTAGTGACAAAGAAAGCAAGATCAGTTAGTCACTACAAACGGACTGTGCTAGTAATAGTAAGCAATAATACGATATTAGAAAGAAAGGAAGAATGAAGAAAGAAAAATTATTATTATTGTGTCACAAATAAGTACATAATAAATTACACTAGAAATGACACTGTGCGAAATAGAAGATGGTCCCTGTCTGAGCTGGCGCTGCAGCTAAGATCTATGCAGCGCTGGTATTGTGACAGGGCCAGAGAGTGGTCACGACATGTAACCGATAGATACACATACAAATACACGTACACATTTACACACTTGTGCATGCGCATTACTACGGTATGATACTAAATTTTAATTTTTAGACCCTAAAAAATTAGAAGTGAATAAAACCAAAATAATAATTTATGTACATAATGTGTAACTCTCGGTGTAACTAATATGTGAATCTAAATTTAACATTTTTAAGCCATAAAAAATTACAAGTAAATAAAAAGTGAATCAATAAAGTATTCTTGGATAATGCATGAACGTATTAAATAAAACGAGTTAATATTCCAAAGGTAAGATTTAAATTTCCGCAGAACTATCAAAAGGATAAGCTATAAACAATTTTCTATATTCTCAAGACGTTAAAAAATAGGATCACATATTACGTAGAAATTGGGAGTGTTATGATCCCGATAGATCTCATTTATTGTTCGGGGCGATTTGATAGATCCAGTTTGGGGGGATGTCGGATAATAGAGTGCAAAACGCCGAATAAGATGGGATTATTCGACGGCTCATGAGATTATAAATTTTAAAATGATATAATTTTGATTTGCATTATCAGAGCTATTGTAGTAACAAGCCAGTAATAATCAGCCCGTTGCAGTCCACTGCTGGGCCTGGCCTGCAATGGCAATGGCCTCATGGTCAGTACATAAAAATGAAGGGTTCGCCTTAATTTCCAGACTTGGCAGGCATCTTAGCGATCTCAGTATATTATGATTGAATAACAAAATAACTTAATTTTTATTGTTGTGTGTGGCGCCGACACAGCTAAGGGGCATATCCGGATAGTGGGCAGCGGGGTAATCCTGTTATTCACACAAAATCTGCTGCAATCTCGCCTGCCAATCATGCAGATTACGGCAAATCCCTTCTTTTTGCGGAGGAAGCCCATGTCCAGCAGTGGACTTCCAAGGTCTGTTGATGATGAACAAGATAACGCTGCTACCCTTTATCCTGGTATATTCGTTAGCTGACTCTAACAGAATCCGCGAAAAGAGACGGAGTGACTCTATTAAGTTTGCTGACGCTACAGAACAGCGCTCACAAGATTACATGTATAACAATTGAATTTTAACAATTTCACAACTTGTACTAGTATATCATCATCGTCATCATTATCAGCGCGTGGAAGTCCACCGCTGGACATTAGCCTCCTCCTTAAAAAGGGGGAATTTGCCATAATCTCCACATTTGGCAGGTGTTTTGGAGTACGCAGTAGATATTTTCGAATAACAGAATAGCGTTCTAAAAAATCTATGTGCCAATGAATCTCGTCGATATCAGTGCAGCCGTTTCAGGGATTACCCTACACAAACAAACAAACAGACAGATAAAAATTTCAAAACAGATTTTTGGGTTTTTATTACATGCAAATGGCCATATAAGCTTAAGATTTTTCTTAAGCTTAACAAAAGCCTTTATTTCAAGATAACAGCCGTTTTATTTTTTAAGCTGACTAGAGTGTATACATGTACTCGTATAATGTAAAGGCACTGCACCTTACAACTGATCAGTACTTAGTCTTTTAGCCTGTCCGACAAATAGACTTAAGTATACGGGTAAGCGAGCCCGGCCCCCCGAGCTACTACTGTCTCTTGTTACTCCTTCCGAGATAGTAGTATCCTATATTTATTTACACTTCATACATAAAATATGTACAGGCGGACTTTATGTCTTAGACACTTTCTACCAGTCAACCTTAGAGTAATGCACAGATAAAAAAGAAGGTGCATTCACAGACGAAAAGAAAATATGAGATGAGTTGAGAGGATAAAACGGTTAATACCTACTAATATATACATAGAAATACAATAAACTAATATATAGAGAGTCGAGTAATAAACTTTGTTTTTCTAGACAACTCCCGCATTAGGATTAATTCCTGTGTCGCGGGGACTTTACAAACATTCAAATAACGGACACACAGAACACCCAGACTTAGAACAACAATTTGTGGTTTACACAAAGTTGTTGTCCCGTGTGGGGATCGAACCCACAACACTCGACAACGCAGTGGACGCTTAAACCACTGCGCCATCCGTGCAGTTTCAACTCAAAAATGATAATAAACTAATACACTATTACAACATACTTTTAAAAAAGGAAAATAAGATTACGATAATTCTGTATCCTATACCATATAGTCCTTTTCCCAAATTCCATATTCCTTGCTGAAGACACCTTTCCTACCTCATTCTCTTTTCGTGGGAATCCAATGTGAAACTTTAACACTTCTGAACTTTATAGAATGGCGGTGTCGTGTTTCGCCACCCAACACGTCTCGTTTCCCGTGGGGGCGATAAGTAGACTACATTAAACGATCGTAGTAAGTGAAAAGAAGTGGTCTCTGTCTGCTCCAATTTTTCGATAGTATAGTAGTCAATATCTTCGTTGATCACGCGGGAGACCAGGGTTCGATTCCCCGCCGGCGAACCAGGGAAAAAAGCGTGACGTATATATGTATACACCTTACAAAACCAGGTTTAACAGTTCATACCATTGTTTCGGGCTGTCAAAAGTGCCATCATAAAATATCGCTAGTAAAATCTAAAGTGTAATATTACAGAACGCATTCTGCCCAAAATGCTGCATAAGGCGTTACCTGGCTTTGTGCGCACGCCTAGAGCGCGAGGACAGGTCGAGCTCGCTGGCGACGGAGCACGCAGCGCCGGTCTGCAGTGAGCCGCGGGAGCCGCCCAGCCGCCGGGAGCCCAGCCGGCACGTCATCATCTCTGCACAAATAACCATCATCGTCATCAATCAATCAGGCCGCTGAGGCATACTGCCACGCATACGCCTTCTACTAAAAAGGGAAAATTAAAACCTCTTCCCCTGGCAGTTAACGTGAAGATGTAAGTACCAGAATCACCTTGAATCGGAGTATAATGACGTTTTAATTAGACTAGATTAGTTCAATGGTACTGACTCCACTATTTTGCTAATTGAACCCGGGTTCGAATCCTGGTGATGAGCAAACCCTGTATGATGAGCATGAATGTTTGTATGTAAGTCATCGATATGTTTATCTATAAATGTATTAACATTCATATGTAAGTATACCGTTGTCTAGCATCCAAGACACAGGGATTCCTAATTTGGGGCTAGATCAACATGTTTGAAAAAAATAAATGTATCCGCAACATTATATTATGTTATTATATTATGCTTATGCTTAAATATATAAGGGCACTTTTTCGCTGAAAAAATTCAGCTATCTACCTACTTCGTTAAATGCCAGACAACAAAGACAAATTATAAGAACGTCTTATCAGATTCCACAATTACCTTTTTGATTAGTCTGTATTAAATTATTTAAATAAGCTATGATACTCGTCATTACAAAAAAGTGGTGTCTTAATTCCAATTATTAACAAGGATTATCACACCCTCGCTTTTGGAGTGATTAACATTGAGTATCATTACTTAGAATCAACGAAGAAGATGAAACTCGAGCTTATTACAAGTCATTTTTCTCGGTTCAAAGAGCCGGTCTGTAAACAATAGGGAAACAATAACGTTAATAAAACGGGAACCGTCTTGCGAAACGAATAAAATGAGCGGCGTAAATCGAATGAGTCCATTGTGCGTCTCCATTCTTTTTTATAAACTGCCCACCACGTTTTGTTTAATGAGGCGCCCACTTTCTGGAAGTTCAAATTAGAAGTTCCCGTTTCAAATTAGAGGATTTGAAAAAAGAACTCTCGCATTCTTACCTTCTTCTACTTCTTTCTTAGTTTATGGCGTTAGACTGATTTGATATCATTCTGCCAATATCCGTTGTAAAAGTGTCACAAACTTAGGAATGCAAATAAAGAATTTTAACAGTGAAAGGACGGAAAGTCCTTCGACGGAACGTCCTTCGACCAAGGTAATAAATCTAGAATAAAGACCCGACAATACATGGACATGTATTGTTCCATAATATACTAAAAATAAATCAAAAGTGTGACGCAATCGAGCGAATGGCGCATTTATAGTCTATAGGAACAGGAATAAGCCCGTGTCGTCTAACGGGCAAAGGATTCCTAGTTATTGGTTTATACGTAGTTTTAAATAGAGCTGTATGACGTCATATAGCAAAGCGATAGTTCGCGTGCGAGTGTATGAAAGTGCATTGAATGCGAGAGCATTGTGTTGTCCTGTTCGGGCCGGCTGAGGATTTGGTAAATGTTAATGGCGCTCCGCGTCGCAGTGCGGTAAGCTGTGGCTTGTTGGCGTTAACTCTGTCATGTTGCTTTTAACTGTAATTTATATTTTTCAATAATTTATACTAGTATTTAAATAATGTATGGTTACGTATGAGGCGGAATGTGCATATGTAATCTATACATATATAATTACTTGTCCTAACTGACTGATGGATTCATAAACATAGGGCCTAAACCACTGGGGCTACAGACTTGAAATGTTGACAGCAGATGCCTTTTATTTTCTAAATTTCCACTAACAAAAGAATTTTTGGAAATTTCTCCCCTAAGGGGGTAAAATAAGGGATGAACGATTGTATGGAAGTCCGTTATTTTCAAAGCAAGAAGCACGAAAATTCATATACTTTCTTCTGGTTAGAAATAAATGTACGCGTACAGCTGTGTTTTCAAAATTGTACCCCTAAGAGGGTGAATTAACTTAGTAATTTTAGCTCCAAAATGAAACACCACAAACGTCAATGATCAAACAGCATGTAAAATATATTTTTAAATAAAATACATGTATGAATTTGTATGAGGTGTATTAAAAACAGGGTAGTGTCATAAATTTGTCTCATATACACTTAGTATATTAAAAAATGGTGACAATTTTTCGTACCTATGCTAGTTAGTAAAAGTCTTAAGCTATGAACCACTGTCGTTCTTAGTCTATATAAAGTGTGATAAAACTGAGATAAATTAAGTCCCAAAAGATGCCCATATGTTGACTAGAATTATATTTCTACAGTTAGTACCGCCGTCGGTGACACCAAGCTCTTGCCCATCACCGTTGACAGTAATTCACCAATAAGTCCGTTCTTATTTAACATAGTGTCCAGTGCAGTCACAGCACCTGTACAGGACTAGCTTACGTGACTAATGAAGTACGCTGATGACATAGCTCCCGTTAACATAGTGTCCAATGCAGTCACAGCACCTATACAGGACTAGCTTACGTGACTAATGAAGTACGCTGATGACATAGCTCCCGTTAACATAGTGTCCAATGCAGTCACAGCACCTATACAGGACTAGCTTACATGACTAATGAAGTACGCTGATGACATAGCTCCTGTTAACATAGTGTCCAATGCAGTCACAGCACCTATACAGGACTAGCTTACGTGACTAATGAAGTACGCTGATGACATAGCTCCCGTTAACATAGTGTCCAATGCAGTCACAGCACCTATACAGGACTAGCTTACGTGACTAATGAAGTACGCTGATGACATAGCTCCCGTTAACATAGGTCCAATGCAGTCACAACACCTATACAGGACTAGCTTACATGACTAATGAAGTACACTGATGACATAGCTCCCGTTAACATAGTGTCCAATGCAGTCACAGCACCTATATAGGACTAGCTTCCGTGACTAATGAAGTACCCTGATGACATAGCTTCCGTTAACATAGTGTCCAATGCAGTTACAGCACCTATACAGGACTAGCTTACGTGACTAATGAAGTACGCTGATGACATAGCTCCCGTTAACATAGTGTCCAATGCAGTCACAGCACCTATACAGGACTAGCTTACGTGACTAATGAAGTACGCTGATGACATAGCTCCCGTTAACATAGTGTCCAATGCACTCACAGCACCTATACAGGAGTAGCTTACGTGACTAATGAAGTACACTGATGACATAGCTCCCGTTAATCATAACAAAAAACCTGGAGCTTAAAGTGAAAACGGCATTTCACGACTGAATGTGACGGAGACCAGGTACATATCCTGTAACCCGTGCGCAAATGCATATCATCTACCATACACATCAAACGGGGCCGTAAAAACGAATAAATTGCGATACCTCAGATCCGTATTACGCGCATCGGGTAGCATAGATCACAACGTCCAAGTACGTAAGCCGCATCTTGGGCAAAAAGGCGAAATAACTCTGGAATACTGTGTGATCACAAGACGCCCCTAAAGTCAAAGGGACAGATGTTATCAGACTAATTCTCTTATATGCTAATGTTGGCCGATCTTGAATAGGCACGTCCAAGAGTATGTGTGGTATTACGTGGTCTGACCACATATATAACTCATATATCCAGTGTAATCTTCGTGTCTGTTATATAGCAAACTCCAGGAAGTTCTATTGAGGTGGTTGGTATAGCCACATATGCGTCGACTGAGAGAGTACGCCGGTAAATGTCTTCATTTGTCTGTTGATCTCATGACCGCCCTATGGACTCACCACTGGGGGTACTAAAGATCAAGCAAAGTAGGGAAGATTGTCAAAAGGTGGACCCTGGCAGCAAAACCGTAATTAAAAACGCCAAATAGAAGAAGAATCACACTTTTTGTATTATTCGGAATAGATTATTTAATCTATGAGATTCTTATGAAGCTTTATCTATATATCTACATCACGATATTTGACTCTGAACCAATAGCAGAAGCAAAGAGGCCGCTAAAATTTAATTAATTCGAGTAAAATGGGTCGGAGAGTGGACACTCGCAAGAATTAATAGAGCCAGACGAATGAAAAAGATGATATTATAATCTCCAATAAATTAAAACTTATGAAATTTTAGCATTTGTTCGCATTTCTGCCCACATAGACTACATATTATGCTATAATACACCGTCCGTAAATTTATCCGGGACAAAATGTATCCTACTCTTTTCCTACGTGGACCTGGCATAATAATAGTGTCACTTTAGTTCATGGATACTGTGAACACTAGTTAATAGATGCATCAGAATAAATTAATCAGTTTGTAATGTAGACAAATCCACCCAAATCGTAAAGCATAAGGAGAACAAGTGGACTGATCATACCGAACTCTTACCGATTATGACTCCACCGTGTTTCACTGTCACCTTTATAACGGGACATGAGAATACTACCGGGATCTACCAGCGTGTATCGGCAGTTATGGACTATGGATGTTATAGGCACCATGTTAAAGACCTGGCTGGAAATATTGGTAGAGCTACGTTATCCTACGAATCAACCAAAATCGACCGTGATCAAGACGCCAAACGTAGACGTTACGCAAATCGCTCCTTATTTTGGGAGAAGATTGTGTCCAGCCGTGGATTCCCGCGAGCTGATGACGATGAAAATTCTAGAATTTCAAATCATTCTCCGTGTCTATCCATTGAAAAAGGACAATTCAACTAACAAATTTTCATATTTTGTAGGAATAAATGCTTTTGGAACAGGAAACTGTGGTCAATTTCCATAAAATATCCAGCGCAAGCAGGCCGCTATCGCAGATCTCTTAATTTTGCCACTAAATGTCATTAAACAAGCTCGCCGCTCCACTGCACCGCTTCAACGCGACGATTAGCACCTGATAATTATGGTGCAAAATCCGTGATTAAAATTGCACCTCTACCGCTTACTGTGAAAATGTCATCCACTAATTACAGTATTGAAATAAAACGCGATGAGAGCCTTCTAAGTGTTTCACATACTTCTTTTATTAATTACTTTTGTTAGTCACAAAGCCATCAGATATGCTTTCAAAAAATATAACTTAAACGATCTTTATTTTTTTCTTTGAAAAAATCTTCAGTCACTCAAATTATATCGATATAAAAATAATAATCCAGGTGTCACAGAGTACCATACAAATATGGGCATCTTACACAGACTGATGGAAAAAAAACACCTTTAGCTTGAGAAATATTCACATAGTGCATTCACAAGTCCTTAACCACACCTCTACTAGGCAGTAGAGATGTGGAATCGAATTCGAGATGAAGAATCAGAATAATAAAATTCACCAATTTGTTCTTTTCAAAAACTTTATTCGTTGAACTGACTCCGCGAATATCCAAGTGGTAGAAAACAAGTTGATTTCGTGAAACAAATTTATATTCAAATTCAACAACTGAATATCAAGCCAACAATGAAATATTTCTTCGAGTTTAAAGAATAATATGTCAATGTGTCATATTTTATAGCTTCTTGGAAATTGTGACGTCAATACATAATATGATCATGGAGACCACATGAAAGTTTTGGATATTACAAACAGAAGTTTTATATAAATAAAAAAAGATAATGTTAGCAATAAAAAACTGCATCATGCTTTAAAACCATTTAATGTTTTGATAATAACAGCGCTCCGAACGTTCTTCTAAAATGATTTTATTTATGACCAACGCACGATAAATTTCAATTATTGCTTGTATTAGTTTTTTAATTTTTTTTAATTATTTAAAAGTTATCTATGAAGGCACTTCAAATAAAAGTTTTAGCATAATTACTAATGAATTAATTTTAACTTAAACTGCTAAGTAATAATTAGCTATGAACGTGTCCATAAACACTATTTCTTATTTTCTCTATTAAGGGGAAGCCTGAAACAAAGTGTCATGGTGGTGTCACTACACTGAAGGTTTGGAGTTTGAATCCTGATCGAACGTACTAATATTTCCATGGTTACTCCGTGTTCCAAAAAGCAAGTAAAATAGAGGGTTCCAGTTGGTGTCCCAATGAAACTGCTTATAGCAGAAAATGTGAAGAAATATGGAGATGATGTTAGATGAAATTCGGTTATCTGAACCTGCCTCAAAGCCGCATCCCCTTCAATAACAACAAGCCCCAAATTAAAATTCATCGCGAAGGCATGCTCACTCAATCTCTAAGGCCGGGCATAAGGGCCAGAGATGGACGTCACGTGGTCTTAAGTGAGAGCAAGCCCCACATAACCACTGTGTCGTACTCTCAGCACAGCGATGTGAAGTTATGCATTCTTCACGCGCCAAAAAGGCCCCAAATTAGACTACGATAATAAATAGAATGAACTATAATACTAGTAACTGTTGACGAATACATCGGTGTATATACAGCTGGGCAGAGAGCGTTAAATACTCGTACTTTTTTACTTTGAAATATTCATCGTTTCCGGACGATGAATTTCATCAATTGATTCGCTGTTTTAGTTTTTATAAAACGAACGCCGAAACACTCGAATGGAACGCGGCTGGCGTCACACAAACGCCTCTCAAACAATCTCGGTTCGAAAGCACGGTTGCCCGTGCTAAAATAATTTTCTATTTCCGCGGCGAAAGAAATAAAAGACATTTTGGTATATCGCACTCGTTCACGTCAGGGAAAACTCTTCCGAGTTTTTAGCCTAAAAATAACTCGAGTATGCAGGTAGTTTATTGGTAAAATCATTTGAGAATGTATACAAAATAGATTTTCTTCTTTCTGATGGTATTAATATCAGCTTCTGTTATTAGAGTTCGCCTTCCTACTAAATCTACTACACTTTATCAGAATTTGAAAACCCTGAGCCTATGAACACATAGTAAATCAAGTTTTCCCATAAAGTCACTAATTCTGTGACGCGTCGACATAATAATAGGGTCACTCCATAGATATGGAAAGGAAACAAGAACATTCCTGTGGATGCTGTGAGAACCAGCTAAGGGATGTGTCAGGATAATGCAGCAGCGTCATCCTGTTATTCAATCAAAATCTACTGCGACCTCCAAGACGCCTGCCAACCGTGCAGATTAAAGAAAATCCCCCCTTTTAAGGAGGAGGCCCATGTTCAACAGTGAACTTTCACGAGCTGATAATGATGATACAGTCGCTAAGGTAAGGTAGTGTTAAGGTAACCGTAGTGTCTAACAGACGCTTGGTATCGCGGAGACCCATTTCCAATAGTGGACGCATAACATATACATACATAGATACATACACTGACGCCGATATCCCATAGGGGTAGGCAGACACTACAGTATATACTATATACATATAGTCACACCTCTATCCCGTTGGGGTAAATAGAAACCACTTCTTTCCACCTGCTACGAACGTTTAATGTAGCAAAGCGGATATCCGCAGCCCACATTTCGCCCCCGTGGGCAACAAGACGTGTCGGGTGGCGAACCACAACGCCGCCATTTTATAAGGTTCAAAAATAATTAAAGTTCCTCATTGCGTACCCACAGCTTAGTGGAGAGGAAAGGAAAAAGGATGAGGTAGGAAAGGTGTATTGAACAAGGAATATGGAATTTAGGAAAAAGATTATAGGGTATAGGATACTACTATCTCGGAAGGAGTAAGAAAAAACAGTAGTAGCTCGGGACGCCGGGGTCGCTTACCCGTATACTTAAGTCTATTTGCCGGACGGGCTAAAAGACTAAGTACTCCCTGACCTTACATATATTATCTGACATATATTATCTGATAAATATAATAATAATGTTGTGGACAATGTTGTTCTTTCCTTTTTTCTAACCCTCAATTAGGATTCCCTGTGTATTGTGTATTAAACAGCGACATACTTACTATATAATACATATATAGATAAACATCCGACTCGTGAACAAACAGTCATGCTCGTCGCACAAACTTGGCACAGAAACCAAGGTTAATACCACTAAACCAATTAGTCTTCAAACCATTATACCGACTACAATATTATTTTACTAGATTAGGTCAGGTTAGTTTAGGTCAGGGAGTACATGCGATTTCAGGGAAGGATGACGACATGAGTGGCTCATGTCGCTGTGAGCACTTTCTGGAGCTGAGGTGCTAGGGGGAGTAGGTTCGCCCCCCTACCGAGAAGTGCTCAAAAGAGCGAGGCATTGAGGGGTATTGGTAAGTTATCCACAGCGGAACCCAAAGCCCCTCAATGTGTCGATGAAGGCCACCGCAGAGTTTTTAGTCGGTAGGAGTCTGACACGTCCCGCAAGTCGCCTCCGAGCCTTGCAGAAGTCCTATGTATGATTTTCTCTACGAGAAAAAAAAGGTCTAGAA
>WUAW01000183.1:52853-62986 GCA_017165845.1 Thaumetopoea pityocampa | reverse complement strand
TATCTATATCTTCACAAAATTATCTATATCATTCACTCTAGTGAATGGGAGCAATGTACGGTGAACGCCGATTGGGATGAGGTCATGGCACTCCTCGCATCACAACCTCGCTTCAGTATAGATACCGACACTCGTCTTCACTCTACTATAACCGGTTATAACCGGCACACATCTCTCCATTAAGTTGGAAACGTCTTACGCATTTTCAGACAATTTCCGCTTTGGTGGTCCGGCCTTCATGAAATGAAACGAAAAATATGAAAACTTAAGCACCAAAATATGAAAACTTAAGCACCAAAATATGAAAACTTAAGCACCAAAATATGATGGCATATTTTGACAATTGGCTATATTCAAAACGCTATAAAACTATATTAAAGAAATCATCATCTATAACACATAGAAACTCGTGAATCGGACGGCAAGGATGAAAAAAATAACATACATAATACATAGAATTATCTTTTGTTAAAGTCAATGTCATTTTCACAATTTTTAAGTGATTTGTTTCATTTTAAAGTTTTATGTCTATAAAAAAAACATTTCAATAAACATTTTACCTTTCGATTGATTTTGATGTTGGATTAACGATTTGTGGAACGGATAACGATATATTTATATATATATATAAAGGTTGAGACCGACGACTTCAGGTTATTAAAAATAAAAAAAAATGATTTTGTCACAAACCGAGAGGTAGTGATGTGATTTCGAAATACTAAAAAATATCGGTGGATGATCAAGCACATACTCCGTTCAGAATAGCGTATGTAGAATTAGCATAATAACAGTATCCCTCCTACACTACCGTGATTACTGCAAGGGCGGTACACCAGAGTGCACAGCAGCAATATCTTAAGATCCAATAAACATTGGCGATCTCCGAGCCATCCTTCTGAACAAACAAAGTTCCTTATTACACTTGGGATGGCAGGAAGCGGTGGTGTAACCTTCTCATAACCCCAAAAGCCTCGCGTAGCCTTTCAAAAACTTATGTACTAAATATACAACGCAATTAAATCTCAATAAATAAGGAAACATCATTATACTTGTCACCGGTTTTATAACGTTTATTTATAAAGTTGATGTATTTTTAAATGATTTTTATATGTATTTTTATATTTTTCATCGTTATATGATTGTCTATTTAAATTTGTGTATTTACTGCTCAAAATTTGTATTAATCGGAGGTTTTTATTTGTCAGTTCACCCGACAACTGTATACATAAAAAGTGTTTTAATAATATCTGTCGGGTTCAACATGGCAGCGATTGTGAAAAAAACTAAGGATAAATAAAATTAAGTTTTTGATATCTTGAAAATATAACCCTGAACATGTCGCCAGTAGCAAGACCTTTTGCTACAAATAAAATAATAAGGTGTGGGTAGACATAATAAATTAGTGAGGGTACACATGGACATTAAACAACAGTAAACGTTATCCTGGTTGAAGTGCATAATTCGCTATTCCGAATGGAGTATAGCACTACAGACACACACACAGCGCGGCAGGTAAATAGAACCGCAGACAACAGCAACGGTTAGAAAAACTCGTGCACCTTGCGAAATACCGACAGCACTCTTCATTTCTTCGCCTTCACCGTGACGTAGGCGGGCTCGTGGTCGCGCGGCGCGGGCGCGCCCCGCAGCAGCAGCGGCAGCGCGCCTGCGCCCGCGCCGCCCGCGCGCCGCTCCTTGTGCACGGCCGCGTATATCGCCGGCGGCGGCGGCGCGTCTCATGTTTGCAGAGCGGTGTTTATTTCGCGGTGGATCGTGCTCTGTGGACCAACATTCATTTGATTAATGCGGCTGCGCAATTTTAAAAAACAGGGATAGTTTTTCCGAATATGATTTTTTTTATGTAAGAGGGGGATAAATGGGCAAGCAAGTCATCTGATTGTAACTGATCACCGCCGCCCGTAGACACGCGCAACACCAGTGGGTTCATAGGAGCGTTGTCGGCCTTTAGTAAAAGTGTAAGCGCGTTTCTTTAAGGTCTCCAAGTCGTATTCGCTTGGAAAAACGGACGCTGGGAACTCATTCCACAGGATGGTGATGCGTGGAAGAAATTGTGATGTGTGTGTGCGATTAACGCACCGCGGTAGATCGCCAACTATCCAAGTGATGACAGTGATTTTATTGCATTAGATTTATATAAAAAGCCTTAAACTATTTTTACTTTAGCTCTCGCACCTTAACGCCGGCTACCAAAACAGGGATCAAACCGTATCTTCAATTCTACTGGACCGACTTTCATGAAACATGCCACAGTAGTTTAATCAAAATCGACCCGCTAGTTTTTGCATGAAGCCCGAACAAACAAACAAACAAACTTCGACGGATTTTGTTTCAGAAGCCCTTAATTAGTTGATCTAAGTAAATTGTTCTTAAATATCTTTTATTTTTGAAAATTTGACATTTAACAATTTTATAATCGTATAGAAAATAGACTTCCACTACACAAATATAACCCCGAGTGACGCAATATCAAACACACTAAAAGATCGTTCGTGAACGTACCAGCTCCTCGAGTTGTCGCGCCAGCTGGTCGTTGAGGGCCTGTATGACTTGCCGCTGACCGTCCTGGGCAGCCAGTGCCAATTCCAGCTGACTCTGGGCCAATTTAGCCTCTGCGTCCTATCGCAATAAAATCCAAAATATAATAACAAAAGTTACGTCACCTGTGATGTACACAATTGACACGAATATTACTTCGATTTGACTTCGATTCCTAAAAGAACTCTTTGTAAAACTTCACTTCTACTGATGGTGTAATTTTACTAAATATGCCCTGGTGAGTAAACACCACCCTTGATATACCGTCCAATGGCAATGCCCAGTGCTTCTTCTCCGGTTCGACAGTGAGTGAGAGAGAGAGAGAGAGAGAGAGAGAGAGAGAGAGAGAGAGAGAGAGAGAGAGAGAGAGAGAGAGAGAGGTTCCCGCTTAAGACATAACAATGGCACAGTAACGCATGCATCTCACATTAGAATCGGAATAGTATAACTCTCTCGAATCTTTCGCAGATTTTTAATTTGTCCGCACTACCCACTTACCGCAAGAAGTTCTGCATTTTCAACTTCTACTTGACAAAAAATCTAGTTTTACTGTCAAGAACAACTCAAACTAAACTCTTCCAAGACATTTCTTCATAGGCATCCCCCGTATTACAAATTTCAAAATATTTATTACCAACATTGGCCTAAAGGTATTAAACCCGGTAGATGACATGGACATGCCCACAGGGAAGTGTCGCGACCATCACGCCCGCGGTCGAGAGCGACGGCCGAACAAGGTCCTTTCACAGTCTACGAGTTTACATTTTTAAGTCCTTAGTAAATCATATGCTTATTTCATATGTACTTTATATCGATATATTCAAAACGGTCATAAATAATAATATTGTCCTCATCATGAATCATGAAATACGACTTATACAACGCCAATTACGCCCAGCTGAATCTCACAGCCTTCTTTCGAGACACCCCAGTCTTGTCCAAAAACTTATATTTCACTTCGATAAACAAAATAAGATAAATTGTCCTAAACTCTCCCAATTATAGTAGAGCGAACATTGGTTAAAGAAACAGTTAAAAATAAACTCGTAAACACCACATACACACGCAAACGTTAAAATAGCCATACCCCAAAAAAAATAAAGGAAAATTTAAACATGAAACAAGATCAAATAATGTCAGACATTTATTACAGTAAAAAGGATACAAAAATTTAAAAAAATAAGGTATAGATTATGATTAAATTAAACAATACAGCATGCAAAATAACAGTATAAACAAAATCATAATACGTGCAAGCCATTCACATAACTATAAGGCACCCTTACTCCAATTAATAGCTGAAAGTAGTCTATAAAACCATGCAATAGAAGCATTTTCAATTATCCATTCAATATTTGAACTGAGACCAATTATTTCAAACTATGATGTACCTTCGCAACTTTACCGTACAAATTTGTTCCATCGAGTCTAATCGATTTGAGGATTCGGTCTGATTTGTTTTATCAGGTTGTTGATATATCGACATAATCGATTCATACGAGATCTATAATCGACTGATATGAGTTTGAATACGATCATATACTTGTATACTATATTGGGTGCCATATTTGGATGCTATTCATTGTGCTACTATTTTATCAATTCCCTTCATCAGTACTTGTGCAGTGTATCGTAACTGGTTTGATAACAATATGTATATTTATAAAATATGCACGAAAATAATGTTTAATCAGGCAAAATAATAAAAAAATATCTTAATATATAAATATTACATTTATACATAATATTCCGGAGTCTAGCGTGTAGGTAACAAAATAGTTACGCATGCGCAATATTAATTTTATCGGCAAATTTATTATTAATAAAGTAAGTTTTTAATTCATAGTAAGACAGCGTGAAAACAAAGTCAGACACCGTTGTTTAACTCAAAATAACGTTTAACCGAATATCTTAAAAACTGATCGGTAGTTTTTAAGATACCAATTCAAACTAATTTTCTTTATGTTTTTTGTTCAAAAAAATCAATTTAGATAAGAAGTTAGGAAGGTACAACAAACTATTTACGTGTTCCGTAGCGCATATCTCACCAAATCGTAATACCAAAATAATTTTTAATTATGACACATTTCAATCGGTCACCACGTCTCAAAATAGGACAACAATTATTTTTGCTTTAACTTTCTAAATTATTAAAAAAAAAAAATAATCCAACAGGCGCCAATGTAATTAGTGTCTGATACGGAATATTAATCCGAAAATATTCGAATTTTTATTAATTATAATTTATTTTAGTAGAACGCTACTATCGCCGGACACTAAACTAACAACACCCCTGATTGGAATATGAGCAATAGCAGAGTTACCAAAAAAAAAGAAAATGTTCACATAAGTACATGCCAAAAATAAGAAAAAATGATGCTATACAAAATATTAATAATACTAAACGTATCAAATAAGTTACAAACTGATCATGAGATTAGTAAGCGCACTGTATACACTACTATAGACTAATATACACTATAAACAATACAGATTAGTGAGATTTATACCAGCTACCGTTATCACTACAGTTTATAAAAATTAGCAATTAGCAGTAAAGAAAGACAAGATTACAATTTAAAGTGAAAACTTATAATTTAGTATTTCGTAAGTACTACAGTAAGTACTCTACAGTCTAATAAAAGCAATAAGCCAGTTCAAAGACTAAGCATATTCGTATCGATACAGTATTTACGCCAGTTTCCTTGAAACCTATTTTACAGACCGCAGTATTTATAACATCAACGTTAAACTGTATATCAGTGGCTCTTAAACTTTTAGTGATGATAAATATTTGACTACTTTTATCTAGTACCAACTGCTTGGTAGTAATATAAATTATTATACTCCTAAGTAAATATATATAAGTAAAATAAAAACATTATTGAGAAAAAAATCCCGACTGCCTGAAAAATGTATTTTTTTATCATTTTAATATATTCAGTGTCACTCTCACATTTAATACGAATTTAACAACAGCTTTCAAAATAAAATCTCTAAAATCTAAAATCCATCAAGCCGTTTAGGGTAGAGAGCGTGCCAAAGAAATATACATATATACACTCGAAAAACATAACCCTCCTTCTGGCACAGTCGGCCAAAAAATATAAAAGAAATACGATTTTTTAAATTAATTATATTATTTAAATGTAATTTTCTCCCTGCACACTGTTTACCAAATCTAAATGCACATCTGCACTGGCGTCCAAACTATTTTCACGTTTATTTTTAACTATCAAAAGCGCCGAGCATTATGCTCGCATAAGTATGTAGTTGAAAATAAGTTACAAAAAGCAATCTCGCAAATATTAGTAATACTTTTAATAACTGCATGATGACTTCGCGGGCCGCTGCGAGCACTTTGAAGAAGCGGTCACAGACCTATAAACCACCTGTTAACAATTTATCTACCGGTTATTTATCAACTCATAGCTTATTAATAGGCTGTTGGTTGTCGACAGTTTTCATCCAGTGAAAACTGTCGACAACCAACAGCCTATTAATAAGCTATGAGTTGATAAGCATTGGCAATGGAGAAGCCGATGGAAAGGATATCGGTCGATAAAGTGTTAAGAACTGCTGGTGCTCAGAGACAAGCGTTTGCACGTTCAGCGTCTGCTCATGCACCGTGCAATACACAAGGAGCGCTGGTGTCCGGCGGCCGTATCTATATAGTCTACAGAGATGTCTGATGAACATCGAGTACCTGCTCGCTCTTCTTGGACTTGGTAATCTGCGCGAGCTCCTCGTTCTTCTGAGCCAGTTCCGCCTCGAGTTGCGCGACGCGCTGCCTCAGTTGTTCCACTTCGTTTGCCTCGGCGCCTGCAATGCACGAGTAATATTATAAACGTGTTGAAGACATCCGCAGAAGAACCGAAGTCACTGATTGATATCAAAGGATTAAAAAGCTGTAGTGGCATTGGGCGGGACGTTGGAATACTACAGCATTGGAATGGCAATCCAGAACTGGAAAGCGTATTGAGAGTCTAGCCCCTAACTACGTGTGCCAATCGATAAAGTGCTCTCTCGATACTACACACTAATATTATAAATTTTATATAATTATTTTCATTTGAAAAAAGTGATAATATGCATATTTTACATCAACTACTCTAGTATATGCTCGCGGATCGGCCCGCGTGAAAATTTAAAATAATATCAACTATTATCCCACTTAACTCATTATAGTGATAAAAGTACCTCGCGGTCTAATCTTGACACACGGATAGACCGTGTGTCTACGTCTGCGTGTCGAGTTTAGTTCCAATCCGTTCCACGGTGTTTGTGTGATCGAGGAGCAAATATCATCAAACAGTAAAGTATTTAATCATAATTTTCCGTATTTAATTATTCGGAAGCCTCAGAATTATTGCATCGGTCATGATGGCTCACTCTTGATTTTTCCAATGTCATTTAATGTCGATTAAATATTTCAAAATTAGCTGGCGTACTTTTTTTCATTAAAAAGTGAACTTTGAATAGCTTCCCTTTAAAGCTATCATAAAGGCGCTGAGTGTGGCGCCGGCATAATAATAGCGTCACTCCATGTCTTCCCGTGGAAGATGTGAGAACCGGCTGAGAGATATAGCAGAATAATAGGCGACAGTGATATCCTTTTTATCTTTTGATGTAGCAGGATAATAGGCGACAGTGATATCCTTTTTATCTTTTGATGAATGGCGCTTAGTAAATTTACCTTTCCATCGCCTATACCTCACCTCACGGTATTATGCCAGCGTTTTAAGGTGGCCATCAACTGTTGCCCAATAAAAAGCCGTGTCAAGTCGTATGCTGACCCTTTTGGAGTAATCATAATGGAACTATTGACAACAACAGTTTAGATCAACGCGACGCAGGGCGGCGGGTGCTTATTCACATAGTCGCAAATCCGACTACCCACGCGCGCGGGTCGCTGTCCTGCGCTCGCGCACCGAACGCCGCAACACATCGCTATGCATCCGCGCACCGCATACAAGAAGCATAGCGCGGCGATGCTCGTATATAATGTTTTGTTCTGTGTCATGAATTATATGATGTCACGTGTAAGTGATATATGTAACTGTATTATTCTATAAATACATAGAGTATAATCATAATAATTTGTCGCGAGCAATCAAATAAATAAAATACATTACATAGCAGGGTCCCCCACCTTTCCCCGCGTAGTGCCTGGCGCGCGCCACCTCCTCGCGGTACTGGTGCAGCTGCCGCTTCCACTCGTCCACGTTGGCCGTGCTCTCCTGCAGGGCGGCGGTCAGTCGCAGGTTGTTGCTCTTGAGGGTCGCCAGCTCCACTTCCCATTTCTTAGCGTTCGCAGAGCTGAGGAAAATATTTGTTTTATTTTATTTATTTATTCAACCAAAAATGCAATATTTACAAAATTACAAATCTTAACGCCAATAAACCAATGTAGTTTCCCCGGGCGCTGCATATTTGCAGCTATATATTGTAGGCTCCTCATCACCAATGAAAATTGGTGATGAGGAGCCTACCTCCGGGTCAATCTTCAAACACTAGCTTTGTTCTTTCACTGTTTATACTGTTTATACACGTTTATACTTGTACACTTTTAAACGGAACGGAAAAAGCTTTAAGATGTCGATTAATAGATTCAATCATCTATTAAAAAACTGTTAAATATGAAATTTTATAAATCAAAGATATTAAAAAAAAACTACCCAGTCCGACTAATTAAGGGCTTCTGAAACCAAATCCGTCAATTTTTGTTTGTTTATGTGGTCAAACTGTTACAGTCTTAAAGGCCTATTCTTACTTAAATGCTGCGGCATGTTTCATCAAAATCGATCCAATAGAATTTAAGATACAGCTTGATCCCTGTTTTAGTAGCCGCCGTTAAAGTACAAGAGCTCAAGTAAAAATGGTTTTAAGGCTTTTTTAAACAAACAAACAAACATCGACGGATTTGGTTTCAGAAGTCTTTAATTAATTAATTATTCGAAATTTGATATTTAACAATTTTATAATAGTATAGATTTAGTAGCACTCAATCACTGCCACCTGGTAATAGATTTTAATTTATTTAAAAATTAAACAATAAGAATATTACATTAAACCGCATAGCGGTGTAAGTTTTCACAAATAAATTTCAAAATGTCAGAAACAGATATTTAAAAAAGAACAACACTATTAGTAGAAACAGATAATAATGAACTAATGATTTAATTATCTCTGGTTTCGTAACAAAAAATTCAAGCTCTGGAAACTTAGTGACATCACAAAATACTTTCGTAGATCTAGTGAAGCATGAATTTTGCCTACTATTTGTACAACAATAAATATGTAAATCTGTTATCGTACCATGATTAAGTGAAGTGGCTACCGTATCGATCATGTAAGAACATAAATATTAATTTGAAGCAATTAAAACTGTAGATTAGTATGGATTGATTAGCAGCGACTTAATAATTTAGTTCACAATCATTATGAAGTCATACGTTATGAAGTCAGTCGCAACAATTCAGTGAAAGTGCCCCTAGCCTCACATTTGCCAGCTGATGCAGCATCGACTGAGTCGTTAAAACTCGCGAAATCTGCGATCGCCGATGCTAGAGTACCACGTGTACAGTTGTCAAGTGTTACCCTGAAGCGGTGAGGTAATGAAGAATCCGCTGCATCACGCAACTTTCGACTACCAACGGTAATGACGCGATGATTATTGAAGATGATTCGAGAATGAATAATAAAAGACTATGACGACCGGTTTATCAGACAATATTTATGTGGTAACCTGGGCGTGGTTCGTTCTTAAGCAGTAAAGAAAACGATTAATATTATCCTTATGCCATAATATCTATACTATTATAAAATTGTTAAATGTCAAATTTTGTAAATCAATGATATTTAAAAAAAACTACTCAGATCGCCTAATTAAGGGCCTCTGAAACCAAATCCGTCGATGTTTGTTTGTTTGTTTATAAACTGTTACAGTCTTAAAGGTACTATTCAGACTTAAATAATGCGGCATGTTTCATCAAAATCGATCAATCTTGATCCCTGTTTTAGTAGCCGCTGCTAAGGTACGTGAGCTCAAGTAAAAAACTGCCCCCAAGCCAAGTTGACTTTGTACCATCGATAACGCTCATAAAAACGACAAAAATGTATCGGAATGACATCTCTAATCGCAAAGTCACTCGTGACTTTTCGATTTGAATTGTCAATCCGATACATTTTTTTCGTTTCTATTTGCGATAACGATTGTCGAATGTCAACTTGGCTAGGGGGGCTGGTTCTTTGTTTTTTTTATCATAAATCTATGTTTGTTTCGGGATTTTTCATGTAGCAGAAAACTGACATTCACGCGAGCGGAGCCGCGGGCAAAAGCTAGTTTTATCATAAATTAATTGTGAATGGATTATGTTTTGGAGTTTAAATGAGTATTAAAAACATTATTTCAGTAAATATTTGGTTATTTACTGATATTGCGTTTCGTGTTCCAATATGGAACGCAAGCATTTAATAGTATAAGGGTGAATGGGTTACGCTCCGAAATTTTACGCATATATATTGGTACAGCATGCTAACATTGTTAAAACTTTTTTCGGGGGGGGGGGGGGGGG
>WUAW01000182.1:153-14965 GCA_017165845.1 Thaumetopoea pityocampa | reverse complement strand
GGTCCATGGCCACCTGCATCCAACGAGACCCAGCGGTCCTCACCAGGTCGTCGGTCCATCTCGTAGGTGTCGGTAATCTACTTCAGTTAGCATAAAATAAGAATGCGGCACGTATGGGCCCTCCTTGTACCTCTCGGTGCGAGCGTTCTTTTAGCCGCTGCTCGGGGTGCCGGGACGAAGTTTCGGATAAAAGCTGAACCTAGTTTTTTAGAACAAACTAAATCAGACGACGATTTTATTTGCAGCTGTTTTTTTTTTAATTCTTGTAAGAAAAGACCTTTTATTAAAATAATTTCTATTATCTCGGAAATACCAACTCGCACTAGGCCAGTGCGGTAGACTAACGTCTAATCGCCCTCAATCAAATCCTAATCCTTGATCAAGGGAGGTTCGTGCCCCTGTAGTGTGGGCGAATGTGGACTGGGGATGATGGGATGATTATCTCAGAAATATCAATCAGATGGACGCCGGATAAATCCGGCGCTCGTCCGCACAGGGCATCAGATGGACGCCGGATATATCCGGCACCCGTACCGAAACTGTAAGGAAGAGCCCCGTGCCCAGCAGTGGACTTCCACAAGCTGATGATGATGATAAAGAGTACGGCAAATATAAGTATGTGAACTGCTCTGATCAGGGTTCGGTGGCGAGTGTCGAAGTACTGACGAGAAGGCGAGCGGCGCTAGCTCGGCGGCGCAGTGGATGCGCGTGGCGAGGCGCGCCGTGAACGCCCACTCGGCCTGCAGGCACGAGCGCGGCATGCCCTCCGTTTCCGACATGGTGGTCAGGTACGACAGGTACTTCTGCGGAACGAACGAGGGCGTCACCAATTATCACATAATGTCAATGTGTATATTACATATATTATTATTTTATTGTAATAAGCTAGCACCTGACTACAATCCCACCTGATGGTAAGTGGCGATGTAGTCTTAGGTGGTAGAGTGCACTAGCCTAGTAGAAACCTGTTCACTCTTTTCTTGAAAACGTCCATTTGCGGATAAATATTCAAGTGAGTACAGGTCGTTTTCGTTATAAAAACAGCTATTTTAAAATTGAACCTTATATCAGAATAAGGTTATTTGACTAATTTTGGAAAATCATATGAAATCAAAAATAATACCACACTGTAGTATTGTACCAATAATATGATTTTCTTTTTCTTCATATTTCTTAGTATTTGTATTTGTACTTCAACATTTGAAGTAATGATCGATGAAGAACAAAAAAATCGCGAACTACTTAAATTTAAATGCCGATCACGTGACTAGAGGACGTTACGTGTCAGTATAAATATCACATGTATTTTTACTGATAGAATGGGTCATAAAGATCGCTCCTTCATCCATTTCGTCGCGGACATATTATATGAGACGCAGGCAGCTAAAAACGCACGGGCTGTATTTTTAATTTATAATTACTTCAGCGAATAACACGCGGACTATATTGTTATCAGCGAATAACACGCGGACTATATTGTTATCGGTGGATAACGCGCAGACTATATTACCAGCGAATAACGCGCGGACTATATTGTTATCAGCGAATAACGCACAGACTATATTGTTAAGTTCTTATTGAAGTAAGCCCAGTGGCGCGTATAAATATTATATAAGTCGTGTGATACGCGTACCTTGAACATGGTCTGCACAGTGTGGTCGTAGGTGTGCAGCAGCGGCGCGAGGTGCGCCGCGCTTGACGCCCCGTGCGGCGCGAGCGCGGCGCGTGCGTGGCGCACGAAGTCCGCGCGCATCTCCGACGATATGTCCAACCCCTCGCGGAGCTCGTGGATCAACTGTCACCACACAAACACATACACTGTATATAATAATCATCATCATATCAGCCCGCAGACGTCCACTGCTGGACATAGTACAATCAAATCTGTTTTTATGGTGATACTAAGTGCTGCGTACTGACAATGAGTGCGATACTAGTGCAAAGAACGATTACAGTGCGCGTATTAAACTGAATGTTAGTGTTGTGAGTTGCTAGTATTATCTGTAACTGTGTGATTGTTTATGTTGTGATAAATATACTCTGTGCAGTGTTGCCGGTTTTAGTCACGTCTGAAATCCCCAGCTCGTAACAAATTGATGTCAAAAGTTGAATTATGGTTACCCGCAGACCTGGTAACTGGTATACTACCTGACGCCCCACGCAGTATAACTGATTATACGAATGACCTCCGAAATAAGATGGATGACATTTATGACCACGTACGAAAGTCAAGCCAACAAATGTCTGAAAAGATGAAGATTCGTTATGATCGGAAATTCTTTGTTACGAGATCACGAATATTGGATCTATGGTGTAATCTCCTCCATGTAATTCAAATCATGATTAAACACCACCGATACAGGTCTCATTGGAGTGATAAATTGTCCAATTTTTGAGCATTTTCATGGGAAAGATTTCCTAGTAATAATTCATACCATTGTTATATTTAAGCCTGTTATGAATGGTCTCATGGCAGCGGGCACATATTTGACAATGAGGCAAAATGGCCAATTAGACATAGCCTTAAGACAGTTTAAACTTATTCAGCGGCGAGGTAGGTATATAAGCAGTGCGTACCTGTTTGACGGTGAGGCAGGAGGGCCGGTCGGGCGTGGCCTCGAGCCGGAACGAGAGGTAGTCGTGCACGGCTTCCATGCAGATGCTGCTGATGAGGAGGAAGTGGGAGCGGTACGACGGCAGCCGCATCGAGAGGCACTCCTCGGACCAACACCCGTATCTACACACAGACGGTGAAATAAATAAAATCGTTGACTCATGCACCACCGTGATTCAACTATTACGGAATAGACAGTGTTCTGAGCCGAGTACCAACGGGTTTATTTAAGAAAATGAATTCGAAAAAATGTATATCTCCATACACTTATATTCTTATTTATTTATTTATTTTACACTTCATACATAAAACTTGTAAAGACGGACTCAATGTCTTAGACATATTCTACTAGTATTCTTGAATTATTTCTTGGTAGTGACCTGTATATTTTCATCCCCAGTATAGTAGGACCAGGCTATAGTCTACCACCCTGGCATGGTGCAGGTTGGTAGACTTCACACACCCATGCGGGCATGCAGGTTTCGTCATGAAGTTTTCCTTCTCCGTTAAGTATTTTGGTATCTATAATGTAGACCGTAGATACATTAGAAGTAAGTCAGTGGTATGGGACTGGGATTGAACCTACAACTTTTTTGATCACAAGCCGTGTCTGGTACCACTAGACCACCAATACAGATATTCTCACATATATAGTTAATATATTCGCTGCAGCTGATTCTAAAGATCACAATTATTAAGAGAAGACAAGTGGCCAAATAGTTGTTCTTCTACCAGAATATTAACTGAATGAAGTTTGAACTAACTCTGTAATAATTTCATTATTTTTCGGGTATACAAACAATTACATAATATTGTTTAAAATTCACAATATTTACATAAAAGTGGTAATTATGTAAGTGGTCGTGATAATTAATGCTAGGCTGGAGCGCACTTCGCGCTCGCCACCTCGTCCGGTGACGCTGTAAAGGCCTCAGGGCCAACAGCAGCTCTCATTTCGAAAAAAAAAAATCATCACTCGCCTCAAATGGTAAAGAAAAATATAGTAAGGAAACGCACACGGCTGAGATTTTTTCGACGACGTGTAGTGCGGTAGTGGGTAGGCCAGTGCGGTGGACATAACGCCTGTCATTCTGAGAGCGGGTCGCCACAAACTTCTCCTATCGGTATTCGAATCCGGGACTCACTGAAGAAATAAAATGCATCAATACCTCCTCAGCTCATAATTCTTGATTTCTTCATCGTCGTACGCATCTTTTTTGTCGTCGCAGTTTGGTTCGTCGAACACCTCCGCCGGTTCCTCTTCCACAATCGTCGATTCCGATTGAGCGCTCTGCGTACATGGAAATAAAAAATTGTATTTACTACGTGATAAATCACATATGTTATGTATTTGAAGTATGTGGGCTGCTGGACTTGAAATTATAACACCGATCCTTGTATCCAACCTTATTGATCACTTACATCAGTCACAATCTATCTACTTTACATATCTTAAATTATCATCAATTATTATATCAGAGTTGCAATGTGTTGTGTCGTACACGACGTCTGGTAGCAAGAGATCGACAACTGGGTGTGAGCGAGTGAGCATTATTATGCAGATTAGTTTATGAATTATATTATATATTAGATTTATGAATTTTACTATATTTATTATTTACTAAAATACATTTTTTTTTAAAAGACAACTCCCGCATTACGATTAATTCCTGTGTCGCTGGGACTTTACAAACATTCAAATAACGGGAACACAGAACACCCAGACTCAGAACAACAATTTGTGGATTACACAAAATTGTCCCGTGTGTGGATCGAACCCACAACACTCGACAGTGCAGTGGACGCTTAAACCACTGAGCCATGCCTGCAGTCATTGCATTGCATACATTGGTGGTTTAGTGGTTACAGAGACGACATACGATCGAAAGGTCACGAGTTCGATCCCGTTCCCGTACCACTGAGTTATTTCTAATTCATGTACGGTCTACATTGTAGACACCGATGTACTCAACGGAGAAGGAAAACTTTGTGAGGAAACCAGCATACTCACATGGATGTGTGACGTCTACCAATCCGCACTAGGCTAGCGAGGTGAACTACGGTCCAATCCTCCTCCTGATCAGGGGAGGTCTTGCCCGTGTAGTGGGGATGAATATTGAGTGGGAACGATGATTGAACAACATATAAACATGACTTTTTGTCATAAGACGCTGTCGTTAGTGCTAGGTTTTAAACCATTCTTTTGAACAACAAAATCACACTAATGTCAGCTAACGGCACTATGTGGCGTCTTGTTGATAAATTCTTCGCCCGTCCCGCCGCTGGCGTACCTAAGGCGCCGGAGACAACGTAAAAATAATCTTTTAATATATTTTTTCAATAGCGACAGGATATACCTCGGCTTGTGTCACTGATTCTCAACGCACGTTCAAAATTTTAAGTTATTCGGATGTCTGGATGTGGGTGAAACTTTAATTGAAGGACTACAGTTTTTTTTTTAATTTATTTAAATTCTCTCGCATCGGCAGACTTAATGGGCAAATTATGATCCACCAGTCTACCTTTGGATGATGAAAAGATAGTGTTAGGTAAGTATAAAATTTTAATGTTTTATATTAGTATATTATGATGTTTAATGTATAAATTTGGTGTTGTTTTGTGTATAATCATCAATAATTGTGATCGATATTGAAGCATTGGAATAAAATTGTGACTAACATAGCAAAGTGATCGTATTTTTTTCAAGGCAATAAGTCTGTGGATACTCATGCCCAGTCAATGTATTTCATGTGGTAATATTCTGATTAACGCCAAAACTCCCAAGAAGCAATAAAATATGATACACCACAACTTTTTATTGTTAATTTGACGAAAGGGTGTATTAAAATGAGGACTTGGCTTAAAGGTCTCAGATACCGGGCCATAAAATTCATTTAAAAAAAGGGGTAAATAATGTCATTCAATAATTTCCGTTAAACTTTAAAAGAAAAAAGCATCAAAAGGAAAACAATATCATTCACTAGTTTTAAAACTTAAAAAAAGAATATCTCACTTGAGGCTTGACGAGTGTGAGGTAGACCTGGTCGAGTACGTTGGTGCGCATCTTGGAGATGAACATCATGCAGCGACGGACGCCCTGCGTCTTCAGCACCTCGCGGTGGTACTCCCTGTCACAAGTACACCCACACTCAGTAACATTACAAGACGTATCCACTCGCACGTACACAAGTGTATGTGAATGAATGCTTTATTGCAAATAAATCATTCATTCATTCATATATAGATATTCATACACAGTTCTTACATTAAATTTAGATTTTTTTTATACCACAATTGTGACAAACAAGCTTATGGCCCGCCTTGTGGTAAGCGGTCACCGCAGCCTATGGACCCCCGCAACATTAGACTTTAAAAATCTACTCACTCCCCTCTTGAAGGACCCCATACTATAGTCCTTCGGGAAAACTTCACCAGGGAGCTCATTGCACCGTTCCATCATTTTCATCAGCTCATTCCATTTACTATATATGGCAAATTCGTCATACAAATATTTCGAAAATTATTATAATTATATTCTTGTGACTAAGAGGTTATATACTCTTACGCTAATCAACAATCCAAGTCATTTCACAATACTCTCAGTAACTGCAATGCGTTCCTAATACGTTATGAATTACATGGATACTTTTTTAGAAAATCCCTAACTTTGTATAATAAAAAGTCTCTGACACCAACCATTTCTATAATTGACCACAAAATTGTTTATGTGGTAAGTCTACGATCCGTCATGGCAACGTATTATAATTGAGTGGAACCATTACACACACAATTATTTCTAAATAATTCTAGCCTCGGTATAGGTAGGAACGAGTTGAACTTCACAAATTTAGCGACTTCGTATATATAAATACAAGGAACAGTCAAGAGGCTTTCTGATTTGAACACCTGTCTGCAGGATTCAGTCCATTCCATATCAAAAATAGCGCGAATACATTTCTTTTGTTTTATGAAAATTGTCTGAATATCTAAAGAGTTAGTTAAGTTTAAGTTACGGCTATCTAGTAGATATGGTCATGCCTTGGAATTCGATGGTCCAGGCTTCGAATGCCGATGGATGCTGCCCTTTAGTGTTTTGGAAGGCACATGAAATGGTGGGTCTGCGCTGTTGATTCCGGCGGTTGACACTTATATTTTTTTTTGTTGAAAATTTGATTACATGTTAACTGTAGCGTTTTTATATTTACTATTTATCATTATCGGAGTTATCGCCCTGTCGTAGAAATGGGTTTCACGGTAACATTTCCCGTGCAGGCGCATGGCTGGCTATTAATAACATATACGATAATATTGTTAACGACTGCACACGCAGAGGCGTTATCGGCTTCTTCAGGTTAACGCCACATCACGCGCTGGCGCGTCATCGGCAGCGAAAAGTGTTACAGAAGTATTGCTTCAAATAACGGTTAAGTTTGATTGTTGGTGCTGCTTGATGTAGCGAGCTCACCTGTACAGCGACACAGCGCACTTGTTCAGCAGTCGGATCTGCGCGAGCTCCGCGAGCGCGGCCGAGTCGAAGGTGTCCGCGCGCAGGCCCGTCGCGGGCAGCTCCACGAACGACGCGTACCCGCTCTCCGCGGACGTGCTCGTGTCGCTCGTGCCGTACCGGTCCCCAACCGATATCTCCGGCGTACTGACTCCGTTGTATTCTAAGAAGAATCATATTAACGCAAAGTATTAAATAAAATTTGAAACAATAACGTTGTTCACAATAATTGTTATGAGGGTAAATATCGTATTACCGCGATAAAAAAATCCTATACCTCAATCGATGACAAAGTCCATCTGTGTGCCGAGTTTTATACAAATCTGAGTACCTTATATCTCAATCGAAGACATGGTCTATCTGTGTGCCGAGTTTCATTCAAATCTGAGTACCGTATACCTCAATCAAAGACAATCTATCTGTGTGCAAAGTTTCATGCAAATCTTATACCACAATCGAGGACATGGTCTATCTGAGCCAAGTTTCATCCAAATCTGAGTACCTTATGTCTCAATCGAGGACATGGTCTATCCGGGTGCAACTTTTTTTCCAAATCTGAGTATCCTAATCTCAACCGAGGACATGGTCTATCTATATACCAAGTTACACCCAAATTCGTTTAACAGTTTACGCGTGATTAAGTAATAAACATCCACACAAACATTTACATTTATAATATTAGTAAGACTAGCCATGTACATGATGGGATGTCACATTAGAAAATATAATCCTCTTAGATCAGAGGTTCCCAGACTTATTTTCTCGTAGACCACTTTCAAAATTTAGCTGGTTCCGGTGGACCCCCTGCAGCTACAATTTTGGATATTCCCAAAACTCGACAAAATGTAAAGATTAGATCGAACTATGGAAATTTGCGTACGCCAACGTAGACCCCCGTCGAGTCTCCCGTGAACCCCTGGGGGTCCACCTGGACCACTTTGGGAACTAAGGTCTTAGATGAAGTTTTGAAATTCTTTCTTGTTGCCCATCTGTTATAGTAGTGACATTTGTACAAAATTTTATGCTTTTAGACCCATCTGTTTAGGCTACGTGTTGTCTGTTAATTAGTATTGAGAATTTTATTAAAAAGAATATATAGTAATATGTATAGTATATTTTTAAGTAGGTATATCAATATATAAAAACTATGTCTACATTTTTATTTTATTGGGACCATGATGACGAGCCGTAAGTGGGTCCGGAAGATTCTTCCATAAAAAGATTTATTTTTTCAGGATATCCTTGCTACCACATAAGGTTTAATTTTTTACAGGACAAATATTTACCCACAGATAATGCCATTCTGAATTGTACCCGTATAGTTATTGTCTTAAAAAGAATTTCGGGACAAAAGTTGATTAATTATATGATATCAGACGAAAACTCAAAGGTGACAAGACTGTATGGTTTTTAAACTGTCCGCCATTTGGCGAATTATAACAACAAAAACAAAATAATTATGATAAGTGAATAATAAACAACAGGGCCGTCGCCATCACAGTACTCATGATCAAAGATTAATCAAATATTACAAGTTACTGTATTTCATTACAAATACAGTCAGTTCAACAATCAGTAATACTTACTAGAATTGTCAAAACCGCTGTCAACTACATCATACGTCTCTTTGGCTTCCCTTTCCTGGTCGCTACTTTCTACTGCCTGGTCAACTGCTTTCGTATTGTCAGACTTCTTCGCTTCGTTAGATTCTTTCGCTCCGTCGGATTCCTTCGCTCCGTCGGATTCCTTCGCTCCGTCGGATTCCTTCGCTCCGTCGGATTCCTTAGCTCCGTCGGATTCCTTAGTTTCTTCCGACTCCTTCGTTTCGCCGGCCTCCTTGAGGTCAGACTGTGCGCTGGAGTCGCTGTTGCTGGAGTCTGTAGTATTGCTGCTGATGTTGAACCGGATTGTGCTCAGACGATGAGTTTCTGACGATAGTCTGGACAGATTATAAATTTTATATTCGTACATTTTGGATCAAATTAAAAAGCATATGGCTCTGGGTTCATGGACTTTGGATGGGTGTAAAGCGTAAGATTTTCGATACATCACCTTAGATACATCGCTTTAGACAAATTTAAAGCATGACATTCTTAAATCCTCAGTTTGAGTCATATTTATGGTATAGGATTTTCGGTTTGTGAGTTAAGATGGAATTAAGTGTCAAATTTTGGATTTGTATCATAAAAAGATTTACGAGGATATACTTGTAAGCCGTATGATTTTTAGTTTACTTATTAAGCATGAACAGATATAGGGTAGAGGACACTAAGATTTTGCACTAGTCAGATTTGAACAAATTTAAAGCAATTTCAAAAAAAAGTACTTGAAGTCTACTGGTAACCATAAGCCACCTTCATATAAGGATGATTTGACAAATTCTCCACCATTCGCAGGACTCTTGGAGATCACTTTATCACGGGAGCTATACTGACCTGCTGATGTCAGAGTCCAAGGAAGTCCTATGCCGAACCCCCCTGGGCTGGTTCTTGTGTTTGATGGAGCGCAGCATCCGGAGCAACGCAAATATAGTGAGGCGCATGTGGAGCGCCGTGTTGTACCACAAGCACATGGCCTGGGGAAAGGGGGGGATCGATAAGTGAGAGCTAGATACTGAGCATTTGTTGAAAAAATGACGACTGATTAATACAGTAGGCATTGACCCTGCTTTCTGCGCCAATGAGTCCCGGGTTCGAATCCTCGTACGGACAAATTTTGTGTGATGAGCACAAATGTTTGTATCCGAGTCATGGACGTATTTATCTACATAATATGTAGATAATAAATACGTCAATTATGTTTAGTATTTATCTATATACATATATATGAATATTATTGTCTAGAAGATACAGGGAATCGTGGTTTGGGACTAGATCAATGTGTGTGAAAGTGTCCAGAATATTAAAATAAAATAAGAATAGAATAGCGAACTCTTTATTGCACTCCAATATAAAAAAAATTACAAACATAAACAAGAAATAGGAGTGTACATCGAGTGGTCTTACCGCAATAAGCGGTCTCGTCAGGACAACCTTTAAATGGACAGGATTCATATCAAGATATAGTGGTGCAATTGTAATAAATATATACAGTCACGCCTTTTCCCCGCTGGAATAGACAGAGATACCACTTCTTACGATCCTGACATACGTCCTTCGCTTCTTCTACATCCTCATACAAGCTCGTATGTTGCGGGTACTCCTAACCTGGCCTTTCTTCAACACGTTTTCGATTTGGTCGAGATACGTTCGCGTAGGTCGACCCCCACCGATTTGCCCATTTAGACTCGTCTTATAAATCTGTTTCTTTCATCCAACCTCTCTATATGTCCGAACCATCTAAGCATTCCTTTCTCTATCTTTGTCACTACATCTTCTTCTATACCACAGATTTCCCTTATCTCACTATTTCTCATTTTATCGATAATTATATTTATTTAAAATGATACATTATAATAAAATAAAAATACTATAATAATAGGGACTAAAGTATGAAATTGTCGTTTCATTTCATTTTACATCAGACGCCTACTATCTACCTAATGAAATGTCAGCACCATCTAACGGTCGACTGGTAGAAACGCCTCAGGCGTTAAATCCGGGCATATGCTGTTAGTGTACGGTGTGTAAGTAAATAAGATATATTCGGGGGCCAGTGGACTCGTGAAATGTGTACCTTGATCCTGTTGTTGAAGGCTGGTTCGGCGAGCTCCGGGTGCTCCAGGGTCATGGCGCGCGTGGAGGGGTACAGCGCGCCGGCGCTGTGGAACCTGTCAAGCAGCGCGCCCACCTCACGCATGGCCTCGCCGATCGCGTCCGAACATTGCTGGCACTCGAACGACAAGCACCCGAACATTTCGTCCTCTGACCGAATTCCAAACAGTCAACATATTATTATTATTATTTTTTACTTTAACAGTTATTTCCGGAGGAGATAAAGAGACATTATATCAACCTCACCGCCTAATCATTAAAAATAATTCAAATATCGCAACGACATCTGTTATCGTGTAGTGGAATATAGACACACTAGCACCGTACCATTTATAGTCAATCGATCGATCACTGCAACCCTAGCGACGTCTGGTGTAGTGTGACGGAAACTTGAACTCTAGAAAATTAATACAGTATTCAGAGGTTTCGCGATATTTCTAGAAATAGTCTCTAAATTTTCCGAAATCCTATACAACGTAAGTCACTACTCAAAAGCGATTAAAGTGACTGGTACTCTCATAATTCGCACTGCTACAAAGTGAAAGGTACTCATCACTCCGTCTCTTTTCATGGGTATATGAGAATAAGCTAAGGGATATATTAAATTAACGGGCAACAACGTTATCCTGTTATTCAATCAAAATCTACCAAGATGCGTGCCAAGCGTGGACATTATGGCAAATTCCTCATTTTTAAGGTGAAAGCCCATATTCAGTAGTGAACTTCCAAGTATTGGTGATGATGATGATCGAAAAACCTGATTTTCGAAAACCCATAATTTCTATTTTGTAGAGACTATACGACTACCTTCGTCAATTACCTTCGTCCGCGGCGAGATCTGGCCGGGAGTTCGTTTTATCGTCCTTTTCCATCCGTCTGCAGGGATTTTTATTTACAAACCTGCGCAGATATGTTAATAATTAAATATCTGTATTTAGGATAATCTTCTGGATATAGAGAAAGTATCAATTCTGTTCTAAAATTGTTAAATATGAAATTTTGTAAATCAAAGGTATTATAAAAAACATTACTCAGATCGATTAATTGAGGGCTTCTGAAACCAGATCACTTCGATATATGTTTGTTTGTTTGTTCGAGCTTCACGCAAAAATCAGCCGATAGATTTTGGTCAACCAGTTAGTCTTAAAGGTACTTTAACACTATTCCAACTTAAATAGTGAGGCATGTTTCATCAAAATCGGTGTCGTAGAATTGAAGATACAGCTTGATCCCTGTTTTAGTATCCGCCGTTAAGGTACGAGAGCTCAAGTAAAAATGGTTCTAAGCACTTTTTTTTCATATAAATCTATGATAATGTTGGGACTTCCGGTATAGCGGATAATCGGCACCGGGCGGAGCAGCGGGCAAAAGCTAGTAAATATAATACTAAGAGATTGTTACACTGTTTCCGAGTTCTTCGTCTCTTAATATCCTGTCTTCTTACATAAAGTCATATACTACTCGTTATGTGATAGGTACATATGTGATAAGCGATATTTTTTCTGATACTTGACTTATAGGCGTGGCATTGGAATCGAATAAATATAAATATTGCCTAATCCCCCTTCTGATTAGGGGAGGTCCTTGCGCCTACAGTGTGGACTAATATGGACCGGGGACTGGTTACTTCAAACATTGATGTTAATATTGAAGTTATTAATCACATGATCTATAGGTTGATGAAAACGTCGAAATGTTACCAGCTATAGGTCGAAGTGTGGCAGGAGTGGCAGTATCGGAAAAGGGAAGATCTTCCGACCAGACGGGTGTTATGTCTGACGGGGCCTGCCACCGCCCCGACGGTCGATGTCGGGACGTTGTATATATGCTAAATCGCTATTAAACTTCACCACCGTGATCCAGACTTTCATGATAATGTCGTCATTCACGAGTAGCGCCATCTGTTGAAGATGTGTGGATACTGGATACTATGTAACGAAATAAGTCACCACATTTATGTATTTATTTTAATGTAATTTAAGTGAAAACTTCACTCATTTAAACACTTCATTCAGTTATTTTTGTTAATTACTGTATTTAGTGTTTTGTGATTGCTCGTTTCCCAAGTTCTATAGTAAATCAATAAACTTGATAGCCTTTTAACGACCAAATATTTGCTACATTTCTAAGTATCCTTAATTGGATGTAATTAAAAAGAACGCATTCAAACTGACATACTTGCCTATACATTATAGGTCAGGAAGTACTACAACCGAACATAAGCGAAAAATATGGCCAATTAGTCTAAGAGTTAAAAAAAAGTTTGGCAACTTCTGGTCTAGACTCTTATTATTGATTTAAGAATATTTAATGGTAACTTAATCTTCTAACGGTCTGCTGTGGAAACCCTGTATAAGACCCTATGATCGACCCGCCCTCTCCGCCAGACGCATGCGCTTAGCCGGAAGATATTTACTTTTCAAATATTATTATAACACACACTAGCTGGCCCGGTGAACTTGTATCACCTAAAAATATTACTTCGATTTTTCGGCTATCCCTTTGGGTTTTTTCCAATTTTTATTTTTTTATAAACCACCTCTATGCCAAAACAAAATTATTCAAATCGGTCGAGCAGTTTTCGACTTTTTGCAAGACTCGCACGACGGTTGATTTTTATATATATACAGATTTGCCCGTTAACAACTCTTCTTAAGTACCTTTTTTACTAGTGGTAAAGTAGTACTTGTGGCGACCCACTTCGCTACATAGTACCAATCATTCTCGACAGATAGCGCACCTCATGAGTGACGACATGACATAGAAGTCTGAATTACGCTAATGAAGTTTGATAGCGACTTAGCGTATATACAATACAATGTCCGACATCAATCGTCGGGCCAGTGACAGGCCCCGCCAGATATAACGCCCGTCTGGTCGGAAGATCTCCCCTTTTGCGATACTGCCACTCCTGCCACACTTGGACCTATAACTGACGACGTAATCACTAACGTGATCACGGTTCACAATCGTGTCGCCGTGTACCCACTTGTAGTGCAGCAGGCTGTCGATGAGCGCGGGCACGATGCCCCGCTGCGCGCACAGGTACGCGTCCTGCTGCGCGGGCGTGCGCCCCGCCAGCTTGGCCTGCAGCTCCAGCCATATCAAGTCTTTCAGCTCGTTTTGCCACACCTGCTCCTCTCTGCTGATCTGTCAATTGAGAGGTATAAAAGAAAAGGCGCCATTGTCCTTTTTATACGATAACTAGATGGCCCGGTGAACTTCGTACCACCTGAAACAATTTCTTCGATTTTTCGGCTGTTCCTTTGGGTTTTCCTAATTTTATTTATTCATAAACCGCCTCTGTATTGAGGCGAACAAAACGAAAAAATATTCAAATCAGTCGAGCCGTTTTCGAGTTTTTATGAGACTAACGCACTGCGATTGATTTTAATAAATACAAATGGTACCATGACGATTAGGAGCGACATTAACATACTGTCCATATACATATAATACCTGTGGTATTAAGAAAAAAAAGGGTACGAGTCATCTGTCAACATCTGATGACAGTGCGTAAGTTATGACTACATTCATCTTATTTCACCATTTCAATTTATGACACGGCTCGATTTGTATTTAAGTAGAATAAACTTACAGTAACTCATCTTTCTTAATCGATGTTTTAAACACATGCGTGCAAAAAACATTTTTTTTTAATTTGTCGACTTATCCCCTTTTTCTTTGATAACAAAGATATATAACCAACTGTCAATATAAAGAGTTTTCCAATAAGGACTTGACAACTTTTTTTCAAAATAAAATGAAAACCATTTGAGATATTTCAAAAACTTTATTATCGGGTTGAAGTATATTCAAAACATTTATGAATGGAACTCGACTTCGCTCATATGGCCACCGCGGGCACGTTTGCAGCGGTCGATTTGTTGGATCCAATTTTCCATGACTGGGCCACACATTTCGGCCGAAACGGCTGCTATTTCGCGTTCAATGTTGGCTTTGAGCTCTTCCAACGTCGTC
>WUAW01000181.1:13107-24270 GCA_017165845.1 Thaumetopoea pityocampa | reverse complement strand
TAGAAAGTGGTTTTAATTTATCCAGTGCAGAAAATAGTCCTCAGCCAGTATAATGCGCTAACATATAATATATTTAAGGTGCCAGCAACATAGTTAAGAAATGAGATTAGCACAGATTGTAACTTTGACGTAGTGTAGCCGCAAACAGATTAAAAATGGCCGAACCGCCTTAAAAGGGGAGTTCTAATCACAGTCGGCCGGCACCGCGAACCTATAAAAATAAAGGAAATAAATTGAAAAAAGAACACGAGCCGTCCGACAGCGAACTTCCGCACGTTCCCACCTCGTAGTTAGCACGACTGAATGACTAAACAGGGTGTCCATATTTAATCTGCGCGCCGCGGTCGTACCGGTCTAATGTGCGGCTGAGACATGCATAATTCAGGTTCGCCGAGAAACTTGCTAGTGTTCCGCGGCGCATAATGCGATGTCTGAGTTGCGTCTTGACGCAGCGTTGACACCAACGTCGGTACTAACCGTTATAGGTCACCCGACGAGATTTGACATGAGCGAAGTTCGTGCGAAATGCGTGAAATTTCAAAGAGCCTCCGTTAAGAGTGGTCATGACTTTTTATCTGAATATATATGGTGCATCGGCTTATCCACATTAGCCGGCGAGTCTTGACCAGAGTAAAGTTCGCGAGAAAGGCGCGAAATTTCGGAGAGCTCATGTTCAGTGTGGTCACGACTTCTTGTCTGAACTATACACGTACTTGTGTTCGCGGACGTTACATATCATTAAGATTGTTTATCATACACTTTTATCCCATATGTGTGTGTGCGCGCGTGCGTGTGCGCGTGTGTGCTTGTGTGTGTGTGTGTGTGTGCGGGCGTGCTTGCGTGCGTGCGTGTGTGTGTGTGTGTGTGTGTATAATTAGAGTAAGCAGTACGCAGTCAACAGCTAGTTACTTCTATAAAAAAAATTTAACTGTACATACACTCACGGTGGTGTTTACAAAGATATACAGTGTTGTTTTATTTATCTTATAATCGTACACTTGTAATAATAATAATAGCGCAAGTCAAATTCTCCCCGGAAGTGGAGACCGGCTGAGGGGCGTCAGGGTAATAACATCATCCTACCATACAATGAACATTTACTACGAAAAATTGCCTGGAGTGGAGGTGGTATTGTGATTGACCGATATTTTAAATTTAAATATTTTCATTTAGAATTTCTTCTAACCCACGCTCGATCTGGTATCAAATTCTGAATACGGGCCTGTGCGACATAATTATTTAGCAAAATACTCGAATAAACTAGCGAATAAAACAAACACAAATTGAATTTTTACAGGACGAACAACGAAACTGAATCTCATATCGTTTCTATACAAATTACGAGTATGACTTTCGGACTCGATTTAAACATATATTTTAGGTCGTACCGATAAAAAAAATGGGTCGAGCAGAGGATGGAGAAATCGTTACGAGCACGGTAAGACCGCCTTGCAGAGATGTGTAACTAAGATTATTTGTTCGGCAGCTTTTTATGCAACAATTCGCCGAATAATTTAAAACAGAGGTCCCCAAACTTTTGTCTCATAGACCATTTGCTATGTTTTTAAGTTTAAATGCAAATTCAACAATGTCACACCTACAAAATGGTAATAGGAGAGCAGTACATTTACTTTATCTTCTTCGTTTCTTGAACTTGATTTCTACTTCACTACACAACAATTAAATCCGCCGGGCACGCCTTGAGGCTTTACATATTTTCGCTCGCCGAAGGTTCGAGTCGTATCGATCGTGTTTTGTTTTTTCTAGAAATTTCAAGAGATTGTTCGAAATGTCAAAATCGACTCCGAGCCAGGGGTATTAAACCTGCATCAGTTATTTTCAGCCTGTGGTACCACTTATAATTTGTTCCAATGATGTAAAACAGATGGGTCTCGTTGGATGCAGGTGGCTACGGACCGGTCGCGCTGGAATTCGATTGGAGAGGCCTATGTTCAGCAGTGGACAGCGACGGGCTGAAATGATGATGAATGATGATGTAAAACAATTCATGTTTGTCTCACTATGTCAACGTCGCCGCAATATAGTGCGAGTCAGTAAGAAAACTTTAACATTTAGTCAGCAGTACTGACAAGGTTAGTTGTATTAAAATATTGCAATAAAGTAAACTTGGAAGTGAACAGAGATTTGCAATTAGGTAATTACTGTGTCGCACCGGCCTGATAATAGCGTCACTCCATCTCTTTCTGTGAAAGCTGTGAGAACCAGCTGAGGTATGCACCGGGATATCGGGCTGAAGGGTTATCTAGTTATTCAATTTAACCCCTTCCCATGCTATTTACCTCGATGAAACTTGGGCCCAAGTGTTATAGGTCAACGCGTGCTAGACAAGCCAGACTGATGCTTGAGAAAAATAAAATTATAATTACCATGTTTAATGTTCACGAATCCGGCTCGTGATTTTTATGTTTGGCCCGGCTTTCTTTTCACGAGCCTGGCTCGAGATGTTTATGTTTGGCCCGGTTTTCTGTACACAAGCCTGGCTCGTGATGTTCATGTTTGGCTCGGTTTTCTGTACACAAGCCTGGCTCGTGATGTCTATGTTTGGCCCGGTTTTCTGTTCATGAGCTTGGCTCGTGATGTTCATGTTTGGCCCAGTTTTCTGTTCATGAGCCTGGCTCGTGATGTTTATGTTTGGCTCGGCTTTCTTTTCACGAGTCTGGTTCGTGATGTTTATGTTTGGGACAATATCTTCATTACGAGTCAGACTCGTTAAAGCAGGGGAAGGGGTTACCTCTATTGCCATCTTGAAGACGCCTGCCAAGCGGGGAGATTGCAGCAATTCCTTCCTTTTTAATGAGGAGGCTCAGGTCGAGCAGTAGATCTCCATGGTTAGATGATATCTATCACAACTTTCAAACTATACATATGGTCAATATAAGACAACTGCAATATTATATTTCTTAAATTTTAATACGTAAGAGTACACACTAAAATATAATTTACAGTGATAAGTAGAATGTCATTTTACGAGTACCATGCAGGAGCAATCGGCTCGATCTCTGGGGTAACATAAATCGTGGTCGTGGTATCCGCTCGCGTTTTTCCCGATCCCCTATTTACCTGCAATCCACGTATTTAATCTAGGTGTATAAAACGTCCGGAATGCACCCTGTCCGCGGGGAGACTACGTTTTTTCAACGTTCAGTTATAGAAAAAAGAAAGGAAGAGCGTAAGTTAGCACATTACAGAAGTGAAATTTTTTGCCAATCTAAACTTTATTTGTAATTATTATAAGTCCTAATAGAGAAAACAGTAGAGAGTAAGAAAATATACAGAAACGAGCTCCGTAAACTATATAGCACAGCGATCTCTTTAGCGAAGTATTTAGTTTCTATCCTTTTGATTTTGTTTGAAAGGTTACCCTCAAATTCGGTCGCATTCCTTTACTCGCATTTCAAATATTGACTAAAGAAACGTGCTGGGAGATGGATGATTGTGATAATGAGATTCTTATTTTAAAGGTCATTAACAAGTAGTGGTTCAGGTAAAACAGGTAGATACCCAACAAAGAGCGAAAAACATTGTAATTTGCAAAATACACGTAGTTAATGGTAACGTGTACAGACAGATCAGTTAATATTGCGCAACAAGCCGCCGTAATTAATAAGTTTAGTTACATACCGGTGGCGACATTAAAATAAATTGTCGTGCGCGGCTTAAACAACGCTTCGTTATTTGTGTTTAATTTTATACACATTAACGGAATGAACATCGTTGTTCGCAGCCCTAACTCAATTTATATAATGAATGCCATATATTACTTACTCGGTTTCTGTTAACAATTCTCTATGAGCACTTCACTTGCGAAGTTTGTCTACGGTGTGTCAACAGAGCGGGCGCGCTGTGCGTCGGCAAGCCATTCGTTGCTCAGCCGCCGAGCGGCGCGGTCGTCTCATATTTATTTTATTAATAAATATGTTAATGCCGCGAGGTAAGTAGCGGCGCGTGCATTATTCATCGAGAGCGGCGGCCCAGTTGACACAGCAACGGATAGTGATGCTAATTCAATCCGCCGAGACGCGACCATAAATTATCATAATTGCGGCGTTTTTGTGTCTGTACCTGCGGCGGACCGCGCAAGTTTAATCTGAAGTTTGGCCGACACTTTTAGTTTTGTATAACGCCGTCGTCACATCCCGATTTGCAATTCAGATGGTCGGAAAAGGCGGTCGCGGGCCGGATCCGTTTCGCCAGAACTTGTGCTACGAGCGGCGGGTGTTTGTTTGAAAAATACGCAGCCCCACGGCTGGGCGAACTCTTTTTCGTCTTTGTGCCTACACTGCTTTTGAGCGTAACGACAAATTGAATAATGTTGTAAGCGTAGCGTCGAGTTTCGGAAACTTTTGCTTTATTTATTTCAATGTGTATTTTAGTTTCTTTTTAAATTTTTTCACTATTCTGCGTTTTAGCGCGCTTAAAATAGTTTTTATATTCTGAGGATTCGTCTGAGGATTAAACTTTATCGTGCATTGTTTAGTACTATTATTTATATTTCGTACATAACATGTAAAGGCGGACTTAACGATTAACACACTCTCTGTCAGTCTATCTTGATGACATGAAGTCAGTCGTGATGCTTTTACACTATTATGAAATTGTTAAATGTCAAATTTTCAAAAATCAACGATGTCTAAAAACATACTACTCAGATCGACTAATTGAGGGTTTCTGAAACCAAATCCATCGATATTTGTTTGTTTGTTCAGGTTTCACACAAAAACCAGCGGGCAGATTTTGGTTAAACTATTACAGTCTTAAAGGTACTATTCCGACATAAATACTGCGGCATGTTTTATCGAAATCGTTCCAGTAGGATTGAAAATATAGCTTGATCCCTGTTTTAGTAGCAGCCGTTAAGGTACGAGAGGTCAATTAAAAGTGATTCTAAGGCTTCAGTAACAGTTTACCCAAAATCTATCTGCTGATTTTGGCTTATTTGAGTACGAAAATTAACAAAAAAGAAACAAATCTCGACGAATTTGGCTTCAGAAGCCCCTATTTAGTCGATTATATTCGAGTAGATATATTCGAGTCGAAGATAATTAAATACAAACTACTCAGAGTTTGTATTTAATTATCTTTGATTATTGAAAATTTGACATTTAACAATTTTAATTGTATAGATAAACAATAATATTTTGCACTGTATCTTGGGTATCACACAACGACATGCATGCTTATAATTATAGATAAATATATGTACATACAAATCCACGATCCGAATACAAACCTTTGTGCTCATCATACAAAATTTGCACCTACCAAGATTTAACCCGGGATTGATTGTCACAGAAATCAGGATATATTGACCATTGAAATATTGACGGTTGATAGGCTCAGTTTCTGGACACATAGGTTTCTGCGTTCGAATCCTGATAGGAGCAAACCTGTGTGGTGAGCACGGGTGTTTGTACTCAAGTCATGAATCTTCATCTGTATAACATCAGTTTAGAGCTAGATCAATTTGTGTTATTACGATCATCATAACAGCACACAGAGGTTCTACAGGCTCTATGTAGCTATTCTTAGAGGCCTCCTCTAAGAATAGCTACATAGAGCGACTATGAGCCGCCATCGATTGCCCGCGACCGTCACCAGGTCATTAGTCCACCAATTCGAGGGTATAAGTACATTGCGCTTTCCGTTTCGGGGTCGCCACTTCAGCTTTTTAAGACCCCAATGTCCATCGGTTCTGCGAGCTGTGTGCCCGGCCCACTGCCACTTCAGTTTTGCAATCCTTTGAGCCACGTCGGCGACTCTAGTACTCCTGTGGATTATTTCTTGAATTCTATCTAGCAGAGAATTTCCATGCATAGCTCTTTCCATTGCTCGCCGCGTGACCTAGAGTTTCCTTATGACGCCCATAGTCAGTGGCCATACCTCAGGTCCATAGGTCATCGCTGGCAGTACGCACTGATCGAATACCCTGGTCCTAAGGCACTGCTGTATTTCTGACGAGACGTGTGAATTTGTGTATTTCATCATCATCATTATCGGCCCGTAGAACTCCACTACTGGACCTTGGTCTCCTATTTGCCATAATCTCCACACTTGGCAGGCGTACTGAAGATTGAGTTTATTTGATTGAAGATTGAATGGCAGGATAACGCTGCTGCCCATTATCTTTGTACATCCCTTAACTGGTTCTCACAGCACCCATGGGAAGAAATGGAGTGACGCTATCATTATGCCAGCGTCACACAGTAATTTGCATCCAATCCACAGCATATTATTATAAGTTAATCTATGACGGTCGCGGTCATTTGACACCACATCCAACAATCAATTAGATTAGGTTTAAAATAAATATTCATTCTTAAATAGAAAGTATAGAGACTATCTATCTTGCTCGTAGCAAGTGGAAAGAAGTGGTCTCTGCCTACCCCAATTCTTCGGTAGTATAGTGGTCAGTATACCCGCCTGAAACGCGGTAGACCGGGGTTCGATTCCCCGCCGGAGAGCCAGGGAAAAAGGCGTGAGTGTGTGTATGTATGTGTAAAAGAAATTAACCAATACAGTGTTCTGTTGTGTGGGATAACTGGATCTTAAATAACCAAAAGTGGATTATCGACAGCATTATGACATAGTCACCTCGTAATGGCTGCTGGAAATCTGGCTGCTATTAGATTATTCATGTCTGTCTGTATGTGACATGAACTTTAAAAACATTTCGCTCCTTTTTTTGAACCATCCGTTGTATAGTAAGCAAGGATATTGGATATTGCGATATTAGGATATTGCGATTCAAGACCAATCCACTTGCACATTTTTATTTAGTATATTTTATTTGCTTTCTTCAGACGTTAACTCTATTTGTTGTGTTTGTCCTGAATAAATGTATTTTCTTTCTTTCTTTCAAGATACAAGAAAAAATTCCGGTGAAAATTGGATATAACCAGTTTTATTGCCGCTAGATTGGAAGTGAAACGTTTACAGATATTATGTGAATTTTTATTGCGTCATCTCCACTATAAATACCTATTGGGGTGTTAAACTTGGCTCTTGAATCGTAAATACAGGATGTTAGATTGACTTTAAGCCTACCGATCAAATTTTATGTTACAGTGAACCGTCGTTTTGGATTTATTGTACCATGTGAGGTTGTCAAGTGGGCTGTAAAGCTTTATAACGACCCTCATCGCGCAACATGTTTGCTGCATTTGCTAAACTAATCATTCTGCTCTTGCGGCAATGGAAAACACTAAGGAGGCTGGTCAACGGTAACCTTTGTACAAACAACATATTATGGCAATATTTAGAATTTCTTCTTTATTCTTTATGATTTCTTTTCTCTTTATGGCAATTCAAAGCGTTGTGGCACTGCACGGTAAAAATCTTACACAGTTACGAGTATATATGTCTCGTAAATCCTTGTTTGACATAATATTTTTTAGGATTCCCTTAAGTAACGTTTTCATTTCAATAAAATTTTCTTCGTTTTAATAATAAAATGCCGTGGTATCATATTTTATTGCTTCTAGGGAGTTTTGAAGTCAAATCAACGATTAATAATTTAACTAGGTGAAAGTTCCCGCGGGCACATTGCCCTGAAAAATACGGTCACTTTGCAATGTTCGTAACCGCTTTTCAACATTTTTCACGACGATTGAAGACTGATACACAAAACAACAATAAATTTACATATCAGACATCCCTATAAACCAGAGGTCCTAAAACTTTTTTATCTTATAGACCACATGTAATGTTTTTCACTTTTTATGAATTTATTAATTTTAAATGTATTTTTGACAGTTGGCGTGGACCCCTTGCAGGTCATCTTCGATCCCTGGGCGTCGATATAGACCACTTTGGGTATTAATGCTATAAACGAATATAAAACGTTAAAATGTAACTTCAGGTGATGCTTTCTCGGGTTGCCACCAAACCCCCAATAATCCTTATTTATATTTATCTCTTTATCGCAACATTTGGGAACATCTTGTTTTCATGTACCCTTATTACATTTAAAAAAATATTTAGTGCTACTATAAAGTTGTATAAAAAAAAATTTGCTTACAAGGAATACGTCGATACATTTAAAGACCTGAAAAATATATAATTTTGTCAAAGGTAAACGGTTATTATTACATCGTTATCATTATCAGCCCGCGGAATGCCTTTGTCTCGTGTCCAATAGTGGGCATGCGAGTCATTGAGTCCCCCGTTTTATAGTGGAAGCTCCATCCCCCCATTTAAAAAGGATAAATTTGCCATAATCTCTACGCTTGACAAGTGCCTTGTAGATTTCGACTGAATAATTGGATAAAGCTGCGGCCTATTATTCTAGTACATTCCTTAGCTGGTTTTCTCACAGTATCCATAGGAAGAAATCGAGTGATTCTATTATTATGCCGGTTTCACACAGCATTATGATTATTTAAATATAAACTTAACTCTAAAATAATTTCGTTACGAAAATAGCATTAATATTATCATTAAAAATGATGATGCGATATCGCGCCCGAAGCCGCTGACGTCACACGGCACTAAAATCTGAGTAACATCTCGTTGCGAATGTAAAATTTGAAATGTTATTCTATTTTTGACATTACAGTTTGATTTTCGAGCGTCTCGGCTGCCAATCAGAACGCAGTCCGCGCGGGGCGCTATTTCCGTTACGGTGGCTTTGGGATTTTTTTTCCCGGCATGACAAGAACAAACTTGCCGCATTCATCACTGCGGGTTTCAAACAGAGTTCGAAACATAGTTTTTCGACAGTTTTTTTTTTTATTAAACGCCAGTACAAAGTCCACTTAACTACATTCATTTATTATTCCATACAATGCTAGATACTTGAAATATGTTTATAATATTAATTTGTGTGTAAATTAAGAAAAATATTCATATAATTAATTTAAAAATCAATTTATGTGCATACGTTACATTTCATTTTGTAATGTACTTAAAGGCTGATAATAAATTATATATTCATCTATAGACAATTAGATCGATTAATGTAATCATTATAAAGTTTTGATTGAAAGTTTGATAGAAATCGTTGCCTGTCTTTAAAAACTTGAGAATTTTAATTAATCTCAGATATTTTGATAAATCTATACTGGCAGGTTGACAGTGACAGGTCTGGTGTGGTAGATAGTTCTAGAATAATTTTAAAAAGTTTTGTTTATGTCCAATACCAAATTATATATTATGGTTCCATCGGTTATTGATGCTTCTGACAACGACAAGTTCATGTAGCAGTTTTAGGAGGGATATTGGTGCTGATTCTGTTGTAACAGAACTTAACTAAATTTGGTCCTTCTCTATCTTTTTTCTAATGTCGAACGCCAAAACGAGATAGAAAACATTTATAGCGAGTACCGACCTATGATTCTAACAAATGGTTCAAAAAAATTTTGAGCTTTTGCGTATCTTTAGTCCGTGTGTTCCGAAATCGCGTCTAAATCTTTTAAATATGACGTTTCTGAACGAAACTGACCACACTTAAATTGTAGCTATCTCGTTTTGGCGTTCGACATTAGAAAAAGTTAGGGAGGGACTAAATTTGGTTGAGTTCTATTACAACAGAATCAGCACCGTTGTACGATAAAGAACTTTATAATCAGATCATACATTCGAAACATAATATATATTATACCGACTCTAACATTGAAACTCCTTAAGATTGAGGTTCAATTTACCATATCAGCGCTCGGAGCATTTATCAGTACGACTGGAATTTTATATGCTTTAATAGCCGCAAGCTCAAATTACATAATTGTCACTATTATCCTCTATTTAATTGTTAACAGGTTTTAAACAGCCCCAAAATGTTTATAGCTTATCTGTGTATAATCGGGTTTGGCTGCATTTGTAGCATGCATTCAATATATCATTATTGAAGAAATTTCAGCCGGGATAGAAATAAGACAATATTTGTTAGGTGATAAGGTAATTAATGAGGTAATTAATTTGATTAATGTATTTAAATTGGTTCAAGGAAGAAGTGAAGTCGATGTTTAACAGATATTTTACTTATATTGTAGTCGAACAGCGCCATCTGTGCTATAACAATGGAGCTAATACAAAATGCAGTGCTTAATGAAATGAATATTGTAATAGTGATTATGTAGGTAATTAACTAAGTAGAATTGTATGATTTAAATATTAAAGAAAAGACATCCTAGATGTCTCTATGTAACAACTGCATAGAATTTGTGAATGTAGCTGTTAGTTATATCTAATAAAAATATAAAGTCTGCACGGACAGCGCAATGTTTTAAGTGGTCGCTTTTCCACTGCGCTGTCGAGGGTTGTGGGTTCGATCCCCACACGGGACAACAATTTTGTGTAAACCACAAATTGTTGTTCTGAGTCTGGGTATTCTGTGTTTCCGCTATTTGAATGTTTATAAAGTCCCCGCGACACAGGAATTAATCCTAATGCGGGAGGTGTCTTTAAAAAAACCACCAAGCATGATCGCTTCCGGCTCTACAACTAGAAATTTATGAATAGTTTTCGAAAGGTGAATTACTAATAAATACAAATACTGTAAATATTCTAGTAGATTATCTGTGCCTCGGAGGCGCGTAAAACAGTGGACAATGGGCATACCAGGCGTTGTGGGTGGTTTCGGAAGTGACCTCGGAGAGCAGTCAGTCACGTGTAGCCCAATAAGCTGATAAATATCTAAACAAATGTTTGCGCATTTGTTGATTAGCAAATGGCGGGTCTATAAATTTGTAACTCTGCATGTTTGTTGTATACAGCGGGATGTTTTAGCAAATGAGCGGCGGGTGAAAGCCGGCGCGGCGCCGAACAGAGCACCCGTTAGAACCCGTAAATAACGCCGGCTACGTGAGTTTGTTACATTACAAACAGGGCCAAAAATTTATCATTAGGTCTACTAGCTTGATTAATTACTAGCTTTTGCCCGCAGCTTCACCCGCGTGAATGTCGGGTTTTTGCCACATGGAAAATCCCGACACAATCATAGATTTACATAAAAAGCCTTAGGACCCCCTTTACTTGACCTCTTGTACCTTAATGGTGGCTACTAAAACAGGGATCAAGATGTATCTTAAATTCTACTGGACCGAGTTTGATGAAAGATGCCGCAGTATTTAAGTCGGAATAGTACCTTTAAGACTGTAATAGTTTAACCAAAATCGAAAAAAGCTTGAACAAACAAACAAAAAAAAA
>WUAW01000179.1:36027-55800 GCA_017165845.1 Thaumetopoea pityocampa | reverse complement strand
TCGCCATCTCGCCCGGTGGAGCTGTATAGGCCTTCAAGGCTAACAGCGCTCTCATGCAGAAAAAAAAAACAGTAAAAAAAGATGGGGATAATACTTATAACGTTAAGCATTCTTAATTACTATTTTACTAAGATATTACTATTTTATCATTATAAAATAGTAATATCTTAGTATTAAATTGTGTATGTGATTAAATACATACTTCATCTATCTATTGTATCTATGTGTATCTATTTTAAAGTGACTCAAAATTATTAAATAATTTATTGTTCATCAAAATTTTTATCAATTTAAAATTATTGTATATCTAATCAATATGTAGATATTTACTGTTATATTTTGTGAAATAAAACATCTCTGCTACACATAAAGGAAACTATATTTTCGATTAGCCATTTTGGACGCTTAACAGTGTTGCCAGCGAACTTAATTTTTGCTTAATATTTCTAACATTTACTCCATCTCTTCCTGTGTATGTTATGAGAGCCTGCTAAAGGATTTGCCAGTATAATGAGCAGCAGCGTTATTGTGTTATTTAATCAAGATCTACTGCAATCTCCAAGACGCTTGCTAAGAGTGCGGATTATGGCAAATGTCTCCTCTTCAAGGACAATACCCATATCCAGCAGTGGACTACCACGGGCTGAGGGTGATAATGAATGGACAGTAGCGTTATCCCGTTAATAGGTGAAATCTGCTGCGATCTCTAAGATAGTATGTGGGGATTATGGCAGGTCCCTACTTTTTAAGGGGAAGCCCATATTCAGCGGTAGAATTCCATAGGCTGGTGATGATGATTTTATAGATATTTACTGCAGCGCTTTCTGACAGTCTATAATCTCAGACTTTATCTAAGGATCTGTTGTGTAGAGGTATGTAAAGTAAAAATAACTGCATCGAAATTAGTTCATCGAAATCAATCAACAGCTCTAGATTAACATATTTACTGCAGCGACTCTTGGTGGTCTTTCACCGTGAAATATAATCCAGGAACCAGGTCTGAAGCTATACCTGTATAATACAAATAACTGCATTGAAATCGATTCCGTAATTTACACCTTTTACTTTGAAAGTAGTGTATCACCAAATCATTAATGGATAATTCACTTATTCTTTAGTAATACATACAGTTCTTAATTGCCAGTTAGAAGAAAGACATGAACTATTTTAAAGGGTACCTACTACAACCTCAGAGCAAGATGTATTCTGAGGGTACGACAGTCCTAAAAATTGTCTCGTTTTATTGCTGCGTGGCGCCGGGATTATAGCGTCACCCCATCTCTCCCCGTGGATGTTGTGAGCACTAGTTAAGGGATTTACTAGGATAACGAGCAGCGGCGTTATTCTATTATTCAACGAAAATCTACTGCGATCACCAATATATCTGCCAAGCGTGGAGATTATGGCAAATCCTTCCTTTTTAAGAAAGAGGTCCACATCCAATTGTGGACTTCCACAAGCTAATGATAATGATGACACTTATTAATATCAATTCCATCATGTGGGTCAATGCAATCACTATACCATTAAAGATATACCTATATAAAAGAAGTAAATGTATTTAGCACAAAAATTTAATTCCCAAAGCGCCTTACAAAATCACAGCAGCTCCGGATACCAACTAAATTACGACACAATTCGTAGAAATTCTGATAGATGGCGCTATTTTTCATGCGCGAGGTATTTTGAAACAAAATAAATATTCGAACCATTTGTAGGAACAATGAGGCTGGCATGTTTAATACTAAACAAAAGCCTCCAAAAAAAAGATTAAAAAAAATGTTCGAACGATACTTTGTGAATTGATGTTGATGGAATAACCATAAGGCAGAATAATTACGGTTTTAAACTAAAAGACGCCCACTGCGGTGCTCGCTCAGAATAAAGACAAGTCTTTATTCTGAGGGTGTTCGTATGCCCATTTTTTTATTCAGTCAATCTAGACTAGAGCATAAAAGGTTCGTGTATTTTCTATGAAACAGTAAAAAGGTGACATTTATTGCCTCTACTAATATAAAAATTGTAAAACAACTTTTATAACAAGTTTTTAGTTATGTGGAAATACTAAAATTAAAGTTTTTTTTTGTGATAGGTGTCACCATCATCATTATCAGCCTGTGGCAGTCCACTGCTGAACGTACTCCCAAGGCGCGCCACTTAGCACGATCTTCGGCTGCACGCATCCAGTAGCTGCCAGCCACTTTCCGCAGATCACCGCTCCATCTAGCCGAGGGGCGTCCCACACTACGTTTGCCCAGACGCGATCTCCACTACAGAGCTCGCATGCTCCAACGATTGTCGGTTCTGCGACAAATGTGACTAACCCACTGCCACTCCAACTTACTTATTCGAGCGGCTATGTCGGTAATCTTAGTTTTCTGTCGATTGCCTCATTTAGGATTTTATACAACAGAGAGACTCCGAGCATTGCTCTCTCCATAGCTCGCTGAGCAACTTTGAATTTGTGAACTAGGATAATGACACCAGCATTATTCTGTTATTCAATCCAAATCCACGGCGAATCTGATGATGCGACTAGCATCGTCAGATTCCACGTTTTGACAGCGTATTTCATGACGGGTGGAGCGCCATGACGGGCGTCTTTGCAATAAGGGCAACGGGAAGACGTGACGCACAGCCTCCGGAAGGCTGCTCATCCTAATTGAATTGAGCGCAATTTTAACACGTATATCCGACGCAGTTTATCCTTAATGTGGTAAATAAACGTCAAGAGGGCCAGTTACGATGTTTTGGCTTCACTGAGCACCGACGGAGAGGGTACGTAGATAGAAAATGCCTTGGTATGACTGTCCTTGGGTACAACCTCGTGGTTGTCCTAATGCTGGCTGGATGTTGTGAAGAAGATATGATGTTGACAATCGGATAATGAGGTGAGCTCAGATTCAGAAAGAACCTGGCTTAACTAATCATGAAGAAAAGGAAATAATAAAACATGCATATTCCATAATAATTTATAAATGAAATATTTTTCTTCTAACAAAAGTATTTTTATTTATAGGGGAAAATCCAAAAATCTTTCGATTTAAAGTTGTACATACATAAAATTCATGATCATACAAAACTTACACGACTAATACGAGTCAATATGTATACAAATCATTTCTCATTATGAGATCAGTCATTTTCTTATAATAATTTCATAAACTACTGTTCAAAGTATTAATGTAGGTACGAATTTGACACCAAGTTATTTGAATAAAATTAAAACTACTAAATCCTATAGGTACTAATACTAGTGAGTATGTACGATATTATTTAAATGCTATGAGCGGGGTTTGAACCTGGACATATAAAAGTCGCAGTCGGGGCAATACATAGCCGGGTGGTTGACAGTTTTCTTTCGACACAAGTTACAAAGAGTTTTCTGTGCGTTCTGTCCTTCACTGGAATACGCGAGGTTCATTTGTGGCGGTATCGGAGAGTCTGTACCACCCTTCGTACCAGGTTCGAATGATACGGATTTCTTTTGCATCTGTTTTGGTGGCGGTACGTGCTGGTACGGGTTGTACCCATTCTGCAAGTACTGGTACTGCGCTATTTGATCGCTGTTCACGTTATTATCTACGTTTTGGTTGTACACGGGGCGCTGCTGCGAATTCGCATAGTGTCTGGTGTCTTGACGTGGCTGAGTATTATCTGTGTAATAATTATTAGCGATTTTCTGTTGGTAGCTGTAGTTTTCTGCAGGCACTTCGCCGTGTGGAGGCGGCACCCTCTGGTATGGCGACTGATTGTAGTGATTTGTACTGTTGGCTTGTGGGTATCGACTAGAATACTCAGAGTTAGCGTAGCTTGTCGGTGGGTTATGATAGCTCTGATAAACCGGCGAATTTGTAGGCACACTTTGATATGCTGAATTTTGTATACTGTGATTGTATTGACGACTTGTATTGTAGTTACTCGGCATCGTAACAGCAGATGACGTCTGAGGTACTCTGTGGTAATATGCGTTGCTGATAGCTTGATGAAGCTGGGATGGTTGGTGTGTGTTTGCATTAGGAACTGGTTTTTGTAGATTCGCCGGATATTTTGGCATGTAAGCTGTATTGTGTGCAATGGGTGTCAGTCTATTCGCAGGGTTCTGACTGAAATTCGGTGGGCTATCGTTGCTGTGATTCAAATAGACGGAAGGCGGCTGATTATATGGTATCGGGCTTGTGGTATTCTGAGGAGAATTGGAAGACAGGGTCTGGTATATCTGATTGTTGTTTCCTCCGCATTGATTTTGAGTACTTTGCATCGGTGAATTGGTTCCGTAGGTACCAGACTTTTGTGTGTTGTGCTGTTGTTGTAGACGATTCGGTGGCATTTGATAAGTTGGATAGTTATTTTGTACTCTGTCTAAAATATGCACATAGTCGGCGTGAGCATTATCAGTGGTTGGGAAAGAGTTCTGGGATAGCGATGATATTGTTGACCGTGAAGACTGGCTGTCGAAAGAATCCTGTCTGTGGAGTGAAGGTTTGTCTGATTGGAGGGGCATTGTCGTCAATTCGGGTTTATTCATAGCCGATTTCAGCACTCTCTCCAAAATCGGATTAGGAATGTAACTGTCGTCTTCTTGGTCTTCAGCCGTAGAGACTAATATTACCTGGTCACAAAAAGAGACCGATTTCTTTTTAGCTTTTGATCGTTCGCAGTAAGCGTTATTCGTCGCTTTCTGTTCGTTTTGTTCCTCCTCGATTTGTTTGGGATCTATGGATGACGATGAAGATCGTCTATTGAGTCCGGTGTTAGACTGGTCGGAACAGTTGATTACATCTCTCGTCCCGCTTATGCCCACGAAACCTAAATGTGATCTATCACCATCTTGTGAAATATTTTGGGCATTATGTTCAAACCTTGATGCGATATTCCTGACATTATTATTGTGTTCAAATATATTTTCAACAAAATTAGAAAGTTGTCCTTCGATAGATCCAGAACGTTTCAGTTTAAAGGCGGCTTGTTTCGCTTGCAACTCTTTCAGTAATGATGGCGTGTTCTTCTCTATCTGATGTAGATTTTGTTGGTTTTCTTCATTTCTTAGTATTTGATTTCGCTTCTCCTGTAAACTTGCTAATAACGTTCCTTTTGCTAATGTTACATCACTGGTATTGTCCATTTCAATGTTATTTTGAATTTTCTCGAGTTCATCGTTCAGCGGTGTGAGATCTATAGGTGGAGGCGGAGGTGGAAACTCCTCGCTGGGCTGCCGGGAATGGTTGACCGAGTTCATGGGACTCGGATACGGGGGCAACTCAAACACAGGAGGCGATCTTCTTATCGGTAATGCACAATCGACCACGTCAACGCCATTATCGAATGTGTCCGAAAGATTTTGCGCCTTGTGTAGAGGCGCAATCGGCATCGTAGTGTCTCTTTTTACTGGACTTTGTTCTTGATGGATCATAGCTTTTGTGACAACCGTGTGGAAGTTTTGTGACGGTGAGTTGTCTAACCTGTCGTAATGGTTGACGACATTGTCCTCGTATGAATGCATAAAGGGCATTGATTGGGGCTCATCACCATACTGCTCCGAAAACCCACCATCTTCCTCAATTTCTAGTGGATAAGACTCTTGACCTCTTGACCCGTTTTCTGTGTAGGCATATTTGGATGCTGTTAACTGGGAAGTAGTTCTTAAGGGTGGTGGAGGAGGCACTTTTGCAGCCGTTAGTATTTTACCAGCGCTGCCATGGAAACTCTTTCTCATCAGTTTGCTCCTTTCAAGGTTTGGGTTTGTCCCACCCGCGACCGAGTATTCTAAATGTCCTTCAGATAGATAGCCACTGAGATTAGTTTTGTCTTCCGTGGACCTTCTGCCGACATCGGCGTCATCAACTGATGATATGCGCTTTTCACTTTTACTTGCATCGGTTTTTCCATCAGCACCCTCTGTTAAATCAGGCATCGATCTATTTTTTCTGCGTATCAAACCACCCATTAACAATTTTCTTCGAATCTTGTGTTGTTTTTTGTTAGATTTTTTCTCATCTGCAGGCTCTTCCTTTTTCTCCGTCGCCCCCGAAGGTTCTTTTCTGGCTCGACTTCGGTCTTCACTTCTTGACCTTTTGTCTCTTACTTTTTCATCATCTCGATTCTTATGTCGAGGTGGACGCTCTCGCGTAACCATATCAATATCGTCATCCACACATTTAGGTGACTTTTTTGACGAACCTTTCTTTTTAGGTAGAGTTGCGTAGATTTCGATTGTCATTGGAGAGTTTTCTAATCCACCTTTTGTGTTTCTAATAGGGGCGGTTTGGGGAATTTCAGTAGCTCGCGTCATTCCGGCCATCCGCCGTTGTAAACTTCGAGCGCGCATTACGCATGTATTATGTTTCATGCGCGCGAAGGTCACCATATGTCGGTTGTTATACGGAGCGTCCATAGCCGCACGAGCTTTCGATGCCGCAGCATCACAGAGAACTATGGCAGTTTCATAATCAGCCGCGTCTTCAGCGTTACGTGACTTCTCCAAAAGTCTGTCTGCCTCCAAGCAAAGAGCTTCGCATTCCCCTCGTGTGGTTATTTCGGGGATTTGTGCTAGTTGCAAATTGTGACGCAGGCCCTGTTGCAAGGGCAGGCTATCGGTCGAGGATAATGAATAGGAATCGTACCCAGCATCACAGGAGCCGCCACTGGATAATTCGGACTTGCGGGTTGGGCTGCTAGGAACGCTACCGGAGCCTCGCCCTCGGGGATACATGTACGGACTCTCAGCAGTGGAGGAAGATGCTGATGAGGCACTGTTACGATCTCCGCTCCAGTTTCCCGAGTCTCGTCGCGCACGCGGGCGTTCTTGCGTGTCGGAGTTGGAGCCAGTACTGAGGCTCCGTGCGAGATGTGCTCTGCGACTGGCATGGACTTCTAAAAGATTCTCAACGGTTTTCCTTGTAACGTAGTCGCTTTCGGCATCAGGCCCTGGCGTGACGGCGCGACGTGCGAAGCCGGCAGCGGGTCGCTCGGGTGCAGGGGTGACTGCACGCCGCGGCTCGGGCGCCGGGAATGGAACCACATCTTTAGGAGCATGACGGGTGTCACACGGTGTTCCATCCACCGCAGCGTACAGGAGTAACAGCGGCTGGAACCGTCCTCTTCGGCATTTGTCAACCACGTGCGACCACTCCGGTCCAATTTCTTTAACATCCGCGTCGTCGAAGTATATCCACAAGCGGAGTTTACTATGGAAGAAGAAGGTGGAGTAGTGTTTCCCATAGTAGGTGACCAGGCCGACGAGGCGGTGCGTGGCCCGTGCAGCCCATGAGCGATCTACGCATGCGTGGAACGCGTCCGTTGGTCGGAGTTCGGTGCCGAGAGCCGCGTACACGGCAGCCACGTGTTCTGCCGGCGGTCGTTCCGAATCCCACACCATACCGATTGAGACTACTTCTGGCCTGTTCATGAGGGTTCTACAGATTTGTATTTTCGCTCCGCATGCGTTCTGAAAGAAAATTAAATATTTCATTCAGAATAGTACGTATCATCATTAGTTTATATACATAATAGTACCTACTTACTATCCTTTTATCCATAAATCTTTTAATAGAATTTGCAATACTAAAGCCACATTCTGTACGCTCGGTAAGCATCTTGGAAATTGAATTTGAAGTTCGTTGAATCGCAGGTTAATAAATTTATATTGCTTTATTAATACTGCTATTTATTAATACTGCTGTCCATTATTGTGAATCATTCCATAGTTCGTTTTCTGATACATTTAAAAATCAATTATGTATCTCTTCAAAACAGAAATGAAGAGAAACTGTATAGTGTTCTAAGCTTGCGAAGATATGTCCGAAATAAATTACTTACAGGACAATCTCTGATGTCTCCCATGCCACCAGCCTTTCTCAGCAGTAGGCCAAAGCTGTCCCCGTACTCTCCTAAAGCGGCTTGCGCTGTTAACGCTGTCGCCGACACGTAGTGTACCATCTGTAAAAGAATAAAAAACAACTTGTGACAATCGTATTCGTAACTACACGTATGCAGTCCGTGAATACATTTAATTAAATAGCAACTCTGGCGACAATGCTATAATATATTTAATAGTTCAATTTAATTCGCATAGGGCTGAGTGCCTAACATTTACAAAGCACCTCGCCTTGTGCGTACAGGCTTAATATAAATTGTATTCTACGCGTTACAATTTTCTTCTTTGACGGTTTCAAAATCGCTCGTTTCTTTCTCGCCCGGTAGGGAGAGACGTGGACTGCGCGACACATTTTTGTGTCTAAAGCGCGGAGTGCGTCCGCTTTGCTTATATTAAATTATTAAAATGGCACTTGTAAAAATTATAAAAAAAAACATTGTTTATCAATCTGACGTGTCAAATTTTTCAGAGGAACTACATTATCCATTTGAGCTGTATGCATGCGGAGAATGAAACTGACACAACTCAAAATACTAAGAAAGCTAGAAAGTTAGCTGTATACACAAAATGACTTTAAAAAGCGTGTTTCAAATCTGCAAATAAAAACAGAAATAATATATGTATATTTTAGTATGTGGAACTGGTTATATATGTATAATATGGTAAGGAATAGCGTTCCTTCTACTAGTGAGAGGAAATAGATTTTCTTCGTTTTTCAAAAAGTTTTTTTTAACAATCTTCAATTTTTTCACAAATATCGTTCTCAGCATGCTAGATAATAATCACACGCTACTTTGGGTTGCGATTGTAACGATTCTGTTCAGCCTGTCGAGCATCATAAAACCTTTTTACTGATGTGCGATATAAGAAACTGACCTGTGTGAAGGGCAGAGGTTCCGAAGTCGCCTGGCACGCACCGCACACAGACTGTTCGACCAACATCATGGCGAACTTTCGGTGGGGTACGCAGTGCGGTGCGCGGCAGGCGTCATCGTCTCTTCGGTCTCCGCTCCCCGCAGCCACGTGCGCGTGGACCCTGAGGAGAAGGTGCTCGAAGCACTCGCTGGCGTCCGCCATGCAGCCGAGTTGGAACCGTGCGCCAGCGCCGTTCAGAGCTCGGCGCAGACTGTCGGCAGCGGGAGCCCGTTCCGCAGACCATTGTAGCTGGGTGAAGAGTTCCTGTAAACAAAACAATCTTTTACATTACGATATTTTTTAAAGGTATATTTTGTTTAAAGGTTTAATTTCCAAGGAATAACTATGCTTTTCTTTTTCAGATTCTTCCGTGTGTGTACTTAGATCTGGTATAACACGTGTATTAATTACACGTGTAACACCATGAGGCGCACGACGTAACACACATATGTCGGACGTATCGCGTGTTTGGTGGAAATGATAATTACTTATCAAAAATATATATCGTTATAGTTTTGAGGAACTCGATACAGAAAATAATAATAAATATTTTTAATTTACATATTTTGACTCTCATAATGGCACATCAAATAGTAAGAGAATGCGAAAAGAAACGAGGGCATTAAAATGAATTGCATACTAAAAATGTCGAATCAATTAATTTATTAACTACCTGCTTTACTTATAAAAATATTTAATCTTTTCATAACTTTTAAATAAAGACCTTCTCGAACACAGTTTTTAAATAAAGAAGGAATACCAGATATAAACTATCTAAAATATTCTTAAAATAGAATGCAACCATTTGTAAATTATGTATTTATATGTGGCTTATGCGACAAAATAAAAAAGTGGGAATAATTTATAACCTCATTTCTTTACCAAAATTCACAAAACATATAATTTAGCACAAACATATTCATTTCCAATATTTTGTATCGTTGAACGTTCTCTCGCACTAAAAAAAACTGGCTGACCATAAGAAAGTTCTGACCGATGATGTACTACTGTCATGCTAATTTATGCTTTAAACACGTGATATAAGGTCGAGTATCGGTGTATGCTTGATATTAGGTAGGAACAAAACCAGTATTGCGCACGAATACGACTCTACGAGTAAAGGTATAGGTCATAAACACGCCGTGACCCAGCCGCGGTGACGCAGACGTTGATATATCTCGTTGTTTCACGATTTCGTAACTGTTACAATGATTTAGACAAACCGAGCTCGCTATGAACGCCGATATCGCAAATGCACGAAGTTAATCAAGAAAATATACTTTTTACAAATGAGAATTGCTGATGGTCGCAGATAGCCTTTACAGTGTCACTGGACAAGAGTGACGAGGCCTTAGAGAGAAGGGCGAACAGCACAAGCGTAGGCACCCCGAGGAACACTTGAAACTCAACTTGGGCAGTCGCAGGAAGGGTATTTATCAGGAAATTAGACCTTAGTACAATCGAGATTATTACTATTTTAACAACTTATACAAATAATTTTATTTCCTATTCTTTGGAAGAAAAGGTATATTTTTATATGATCTACCATATGTAGTTTTGCGTGTAAGTATTGTGGTAAAAATACTATTTGGTGTATATTTACACCCAACACAATTGTTGTAACAGTATTTTAAACAATACAAATAATTTAAATCTAAAGTTTACACATGATTCTGCATGCATAAGATATTATAAAATTGTTAAATGTCAAATTTTGTAAATTAAAGACATTTAAAAAATATTACTCAGATTGATTGATTAAGGACTTCTGAAACCAAAATCCGTAGATGTCTGTTTGTTTGTTTGTTCGAGCTTCACGCAAAAACCAGAGGGTAGATATTAGTCAAACTATACAATCTTAAGGATACTGCGGCATGTTTAATCAAAATCGGTCCAGTAGTAAAGAAGATTCAGCTTGATCACTATTTTAGTAGTCGCCTTTAAGGTACGAGAGCTCAAGTAACAGTGGTTCTGGGCATATTATATGAATCTGATTGTTTCGGAATTTCTCATATAGCGGAAAACCGAAATTCACGCGGGCGAAGCCGCGGGCAAAAGCTAGTATAAATCTATAATTGTTTCGGTGTTTCCCATGTAGCGGAAAATTGACAATCACGCGGGCGGAGTTGCGGGAAAAATTTAGCATCATAAGATATCTTATTGCAAATTTGAGAAACCCTTTTGAGTTATTAAAAAAAGCAACAATAGTGTTATAAGCTAACGTACTGCCAATATAATGATGTTTAGGACATATTACTAATTTAATATTTATTTGATCGTTATTTTACGAATGTTTAATTGATTACTTTTGGTTTCATCTAAGCGGGTATAATATTGTATGTGCTTTGGATGTCACCATTGTAATTATATAAAAGCGAGAGTACTAGCTGTGGTTGGGCTAATTATTGTTTGATCGCCACTCGAGTGACTTGTCCCTAATTCACCGAGTGCAAATTATTAAAGTTAATGTGAATTGTAATTATGATATATAATTGTGATAACGCTTTAGAAAAAATAATCGAACCTGTTATTTTATAATTGATATATGCATAATAAACACTGAACCTGCATTTTATTTCAAAAATCTATCCGTTCGCCTGTGTCAACAGTAGACTTTTTATTATTTAAAAAGAGTAATCGAACCTGTTATATTATATAATATATGCACAACGAATACTGAACCTGCATTTTATTTCTATCCCTTCGCCTGTGTTAACAACTGACTTTTTATTATTTAACTGAAGTAGTACCGACCTAAGCGCCTACATGCAAGCGATGTCTGTCGGAGATGTGCACACGATCAAGCTTCGCGCTCCATCCGGTGCGTCGGCGGACGCAGCTTGCGTCGTGTCTTCCGTTAATTCATCCGCAGCGTACTTAGATAAGTATTTTCATATTACGAAAGTGTATTTAAGTAAACAAAATTTTCATTATCATTCATCCATCATCCCCAGTCCGTATTATTCCCTACTACAGGGATACGGACCTCCCCTCATCAGGAGGGGGATTAGGTCATAGTCTTCCACGCCTGGCAGACGTCTTGGAGACCACCATAGATTTTGATTTAATAACAGTATATTATCCTGGTACATCCATTAGCTAATTCCTACAGCATCGATGGGAAGGGGTGGAGTAACGCCATTATTATGCCGGCGTCACACAGCAATACACACACACACACAGGCACACACACACATATGCGGATATAAGTACATTAATAATATTTATACAAAAGTTTTCTTCAGTTTCAACTTTAAATTTATAAGAGCGTACGAAACGATGTGTTGGTATATAAAACAGCAATAAACGGGTATATACAGTGAAGTTACAAAATGGTAATGTTTAATTATTAATAATTTATTAGTTAAATAGTAAATTTTAATACAAGCCTTCGTATGGGACTGCTGTGATACGGAAATAAAATAATGTCAAATTTGAGGCTTATGGGGCGCCGCAGTTCTCGCGGCCGTGTGAGAACGCGACTACGGCGGCCTATTGTTGCGTGAGAATGATGCAGTGAAGCAAGGAATATACTACTCTCTACCGAGAGCAGTGAACACTAACCCCGGTTTTGTTGTGACCGTTTCTTGCACTTGCTGATAGTCTATTACACTTTTCATCTCCGATTTCTGATTTTCTAAAGATTAGGAAAATATTGAAATGGAAAAAAATATGATTCATATATTTTGAACATATTTAAGATGCAAGGCCGAAAACCGTTTATTGAAACACATTTGGGGAGGTTTTCATATTTTCATGATGGTGATAAAAATGATGGTGTTTTTCTTTCGACCAAATATTTGAATATTTTGAATGCTGCTAACGTAAGCTTAGATTAGTATTGTACGACATGTTGAAGGCAGATTTCTACCTAGTTGAAATTTAATGCATGCAGATTTTTGTAACTGAGAGGTGTCTGAAAAACTTTAATCTATTAAACAAAGCTTTAGGATTTATCTGATCGATCTGATTTTATATTTAAATCGTGATTAAATTTAAAGACAATGTAATTGTTTTAGTTGTGATTAAAACAAAATTATAAGATCAATAATTTGTCCCATCCATTCAAAGCTAAATTAAATCGAAATACCAATCTACAATTACAATCTACATATTGGAGTGTGCGCAGGAATTACACGATTTAATTCCTCCATCTCCCTTTCATCATCGGACTACCAGGCGTACGGGGCTGTGAGTTATCACCCATCACCTCGTAGACATTCCTGTCACCCGTACGAAACGATTTTCTTCTACATTATTGTACAGCCAAAGACTGGAATGGTCTTCCTTTGTTAGTATTTCCGTCCGATAATAATGTGAGTGTCTTTAAGACAAGAGTGAATATATTTTTATTAAGCTAGTACGTTTTACCACCTTAGGTTACATCGCCATTTACCATCAGGTGGGATTGTAGTCAAGTACTACCTTAAATATGGTAAAAAAGGCCAAATACACTTCTTTTATTTACTTCAAAGTTTGTTCAACAAAATGAAGTGTTTTCCATCTGATTAATATTAATAATAAATCACGCTACAAGCCTTGTACGTGTTCAAAATATGATAAATACATAATACGTGCATGAACATAAAATACAATCAACGTTTAACATACACGTACATTCCGAATTGAACCGTGACATCATATATATTGAGTGCAATATAAGATTGTCAATTTCTGCATATATAAATTTATATTATTTTAACAACTACCTAAGCGTATGACACGAACACGAGGCACGGTGTTTCTAAGACAATGGCCAATTCCGAACGCGTAACGCACCGGTGGGCATTCTACTGATGCGCATACATACATACATACGTACAGAGGACGATTTATGTATTCCCGAGACAAACTGCCTTTGGAGGCATCGAGACAAAGCCCCCAGGGCGGCCGCACGACGCGCCAACCATAGAAAACTTATTTCTTTTTTCTCGAAACTGTTGGACGACTGTATTGTGCTTAATGCAAATATATTTCTGTACTTTGTTGTAAAAAGGTTCCTATTAATCTTTGTTGGTTTTAAATGAAACGTTATGTTGAAAAGAAATAGAATTGTTAATTCTCTGTCATTTAATTACACACGTCTTAATAGTTTTATAAAGTAATAAAAATTTTCTAATATTAGAAATATGAAAATATTGTCCATCAGGGATCAGCTCATAGTCCCTTATTATTAATTTCTTGGTGGATTCTACATAGAGACACCACTGTCATGGCACACCGTGCCATGTGGTGACGATATAATCTCGATAGTTAACATCTAAAACATTGATACCCAAAGTGGTCTATATCGACCCCCAGGGGTCGATAATGACCCGCAAGGGTCCACGCCAACTGTCAAAAACAAATTTGATATTAATAAATTTACAACAACGTTATACTAACTACGCCTTAGGGGTCTACTAAAAAGTGAAAAATATTACAATTGGTTTACAAAACAAAAAGTTTGAGGACCTCTGATCTAAAAGAACATCTACGAGTGAGCAGAAGCGTAATCGAGTACATGAAATACCCTTTGTGGGAACGAAAACCGGGAAAAATATGTATTTGATCAAAATCTATGCTCAAAGTACAACAATAATTCAAATATTTGGGCTCTATGCTCACTCACTACAGACCAATGTATAAGGATAAATGTTTAGCAAAAGTGGCGATTTCTTTCAGCAGTGTCGTGTGTGTGTTTTGATGTTTGCTATTCAATTACGATAAAACGACTGAATTTATTTTGGTGAAACTCAGTGCATAATTAATACATAATCTAGAATAAGATAGAGGTCACTTTTCATTGAAGTGTCAAGTAAGCTAAGCCGTAGTTATTAACTAGTAAATAATATTACCTCAACTTATGTAAGCAGTGTTTAGAACTATTCAGCATTCTTATCATGAACTTGAATTCAAAATGACGGTTTTAATTCGTTGATTACATTACGAATTTCAATTAGGTGCATAATGAAACGCATTAAAGTATAAATTAAACATATCGATTCCAACAAGTTTTAACTAAGTGATTAAAACGCTAATTACTTGCAAATTTGTTGAAAACGAAGTAACGATTTGATTACATTACTTGTAATATAAGCGTTGATGTCTTTTGAACCGGCTTACAAATTTTAATACACGTAAGTTTTACAATATGGTACAAGATAGCTTCGTATGCAAAATCATGTAAGTGAGTAGCCTCAAATATGTTTTCAAAGTAGGTAAGCAATGCCTTACAGGTTCTTAAAGGAGTTATCACACAACTGATTATAAAATATGCTTTCAAATCATATTAAAATATATGACAGAGTCTCGATAAGCCAGACTGTATCTTATCCACTTTTTTAATATTGAGTTGTAATGCTTCCGAAGTTATATAGTAGGGGTATATAAGGGCATCGTCAGATTATAAAAATGACGAGAAATTGTTACTATTAATAACCGATATTTGACAATCGACGAGTCTCAAGAACTTTGGGACCAATTATCACTCTCTATCAATGTAGCACTCTTATTAACGCATAGAAATCATAGAAATAAATAAACAGGGCTATTGCAGGTTGCGGCACGTGTTTGACTACTACTGACTAAAACCCAGTAGTGAACTTCACCGTCGCATTGAGGCGATTTGAGATTCACTGTGGATAATGTAGGCACCGATGCTGGACGGGGCCTCGACTTGTAGAGCCCTTATACACAACACCTTAGAACACTTAAGAACTCTGAAGAATCGGTTCCTTAATCATCATTATCTCCACTCCATATTCGTCTCCACTATAGGGGCACGGACCTCTCCTAATCAGGGGGGGGGGGGGGGGGGTTAGACCGTACGCTATCCACGCTGGCCTAGTACGGGTTGATAGACTTCACACATCCATGTGGGCATGTAGGTTTTGTCACCAAGTTCTGTTCCATCTGTTCCTTACTACTATTAAATACTACTTTACTTAAAGGAGACACCGTGGTAGGGGGCAATCGTTATCTTGCGTTTCTACCAACATCTACTGCGAATCGCCCGTCTCCGAGTCGCCTGTCAAGCGTAGACTGCGGCAACTTCCTATTTTTAAAGAGGAGACGCATGACTAGTAATACACTTAGGTATATGCTGATAATGATATTGATGTATTTGTATTTATATGGTGGTGAACAAACTTAAGGTTAGATATACGGATAAACTGATATAATTTAAGTTTATTTTTAAATTTATTTATGAAACCATTGATAAATTCAATGAAATAGATTGAATATACATCTTGAAAACTGGAACAAGACTATACATATGTATTATATCTTATGACTGAAACTCACTCTAAACAATGATATTGTGGTGGGGCTCAGCAGCGGCTCGGCAGGCTCGCGCCGCGCTGACGAGGGCGCGCGTGAGCGTGGCAGTGTATTATTTCTGACTCCGGCCAAGGACCCGTTCAATAGCATGTCCTTCGGAGGCAGAAGCTCTCGGTCTCGAAGTCCCTCGATCTTCTGCTTCTGTATGGCTGTTCCGCTTTTTCCGCCATCGCTCGTCTCTTTACGCTTATACCGAAACTTGATCATGGTTTAGTCCGCATCGCTCAAGTTCAGCTAGATAGATTCTCATTAGGATTCAAGGTCCATACCAATCACGAAGACGACGGCTGCGCACTAAATATACATAATATCTATCATCGCGTCCGCAAACAACTATATATAGCAATATGTAAGCGATACACGTATCGCTGAGAGACTGCGTCGGTATGCCGCAGCGCGACAGTACATCGAGGTATTCCGATAAAACTTAAGCACTCAACCGCACGAAACCATAGATTTACGCGCGAAAACGTCAGTCGTACGCAACAGGTGGATAGTTTTTTTTTTAAATAAACTGTCTCTGCAACACGTGGTTTTACTACAACCACTGATAATGCTACATCAATAAAATACCGTTACTGTACAACAAATAATAAAATCAGTGAAATTATAACATGTTATAATTTTATGAACGCGCGATTGTCACGGATGTATGCATGGAGGCTTTGGAGCAGACTAGCTGGGGAACAAACGACCGAGGCGCGGGGGCGGGGGCGGGCCACGGCCGGCTTTACCTTCCAGGTAATTTTTTTTCTTCTAAACTATTGTTTACGTAACTCACGTGGGCCACTAGCTGACTCTGTCTAACCTATTAACATTTATAGTAACCTCTTCTCGTCTTCTTCAACGAAACGGATCTTTGTTTATATTAACAATGGCGATAAGCTAGAAGACGTGTACAGCAATATTTTATGAAAAGAATGATTATTATAGTCCGTAGTGAACACGTGCTCAAAATGTGTTACACAGATGTTGCACTGTAACTTTTGTAAAGGAAACTTAATGGAAACTAATTACACGCTGCCTTTATAGCACATGCCCATTGCATTGTGTTATAACAACTTAGTGGTTATGGAAAATAAGTGCCGGTAATAGCCGAGTGGTGTTGACCGTGTATGCAAACTCTTAGATTTCGAGTTTGAATCCAAGGACTCCTTTAATTCTTCAAAATCGTATGTGCGTATTAACAATTTAATAATTAATTGTCTAAATTTAATAATTAATGTCGGGTGTTGTGGGTTCGTTCCCCACAAGGGACAACAACTTTGTGTAATCCACAAATTGTTGTTCTGAGTCTGGGTGTTTGTGTTTCCGTTATTTGAATGTTTGTAAAGTCCCCGCGACACAGGAATTAATCCTAATGCGGGAGTTGTCTTTTTATAAATAAATAAATTATCACTCGCTACAAACGGTGAAGGAAACCATTGTAAGGAAGCCTACGTGTGAGGAGAAGAGAGGCGTGTGAAGTTTGCCAACACGTGTTAGGTCAGCGAGGTGGATTATAGCCTAACCCCTCTCATTCGGAAATCCACGCCCCATGGTGGGGCAGTAGATCAGTTTCTTAGCGGTTTTTTCTGAAATTGGATGGAAAAGGCTCTACGATTGAGTCATGTTTAAAATTAGTGATATGCAAATTACTATCACAATGTATGTATTATAATTTAAATGTAAATAATAATATATAATAATATTTTATGAATAAACTTAATAAAGCATACACCCATGTAATAATTATTTGTATTTATATAATAATAAATATGTAAATATTTAGTCTAGTCCAAAAGCGGATTCGATCGTATTAATTTTGTTTTTATTTTTTATTACTTATGGATGGTATAGTTACTAGTTATACCAACAGTATAAGATTTTGATGAGATTCGATTTTGAAATAAAAATGAATTTACGGGAGAAATGTTACGAGTTTTAGCGGTAACCCGAAAGAAGCATCACTTGATGTTTTATTCTAGTTTATTGTGATGTTTGATGTGTCAATTTGATGTTGTTTTGGGTAGCAATCGTCAATAATTAAGAACAACATTGAATCATTGGAATAAAACTATGAATAATATTGCAAAGTAACGGTATTTTTAAGGCAATAAGCCTGTGGGAACTTTCGGCTAGTCAACGTGGTAATCATCGAACTGATTAACTCCCAAGAAGCAATAAAATGTAATGCACTAACATCTTACTAAGTTGTGAAAATTATATAACTACGACACGCAAGGGTATATGGGCTTGGAATTCTTTGCCTTAGGGAGAATTAAAAAAAAAGAGAAATGTATAATTAGGATAGTCAACATGTAGATGCGGCCACGGGCAACTTATAAAAAATGAATGTAATACACCTTTCGAACTGGGTATAAACACTCGACATTTTTCCTTACATGAGTCACCAAAAGAGGCACTAAAGTTGATACCCCTTTGAACCAATAAAATAAACAGTAAAAAATATGAAGTCAGCGTATAACATAATGTAGAGCGTCCATCATCTAATGAACAATTAATGGGTGGCTTGGCCTTTGGGAGATGTGAGTCAGTCCCGTAAGTATGTCGAAGTAAAATATGTGGTCAGTTTCCTTGTCGAACCGTTGATTTACAGTGTACGAGTATATTGTAATTCGACGAAACAAGTCATAAAGTATTGTAGTTTGTTTCTTAAGGAGTAAATAACTTTCACCTATATAGGCATGCTAAATCTTGGTCGTTTTCAAAATATAAGTTATAACGTCCTTTTCCTATTAGACGTAACTGATCGTTATCAATTTCCAACGGAACACAATTTTATTTTGATCGCCTTCGGATTGCTGTTTCTCGAAGCTGTCTCTATTCAATGTATCATTTAGGTTGCGCATGCTAAAACGCATATTTTATAAGTTAACAAAAGCTTAGAGTTCTCAGAATCAAGGCAAAGGCCCCTCATAAGGATAACCGAATGAAATAACGCCCACGATAGACATTAAATAGTTTTAAATCGTCTCTAGATACACCCTGCGGAGCGTGTGAATGGACTGATATTTAACAATTAGTGTATTATCACAATATATTACTATTCACAACAAGTATTACATCACTGAAGTATTTAGAACATATAAATATTTATTCATTCTAATCATGGGAGCGTAGAGTCTAGACTAGAAGGTTATATCAGACAGGTGATGATAAAATTATATGTTTCGAATATTACCACTATAAAATATAAAACGAACTTATATTTGCCATAAAGTTTTTGTGGAATATTACACATGAGTCGTTTAGAATCAAAGGCGGCTATCTCATTTTTGGCAATTTTTAGCTGACTATGAAAGAATTCAATGTTTTTAATAGTATATCTGTTTGTTTAGATTGATATTGGCCATGTTCAATGGAAAATCAACGCTAAATCTTGATTTAGTATCAAAGATGTAAATATAATGAAAATAATTTTTTAATAACCNGTATTTGCCATAAAGTTTTTGTGGAATATTACACATGAGTCGTTTAGAATCAAAGGCGGCTATCTCATTTTTGGCAATTTTTAGCTGACTATGAAAGAATTCAATGTTTTTAATAGTATATCTGTTTGTTTAGATTGATATTGGCCATGTTCATTGGAAAATCAACGCTAAATCTTGATTTAGTATCAAAGATGTAAATATAATGAAAATAATTTTTTAATAACC
>WUAW01000179.1:19717-32834 GCA_017165845.1 Thaumetopoea pityocampa | reverse complement strand
GAGTCTACGAAGAATACCATTTTTTAATAGTGCCTGGACGTTGCAGGTTAGTGGACTGCTTGATTGTTTGTGTGGCGCGACAGACATTCCTTTTTATAAATATTTTTCACCCGCCCCGCTACCATAAGCAAGTTACGCATCCCGCGTGGTGTGGCTATTTACACGCCCCATCACACCAGATCCGTTATCTCATCTAACACCTGACCGCACTGAGTGTTGCTTAACCCAGAGATGGGTTCAAATGCCGAATACTGAACAGGCTTCGACCTCCTCTAAATTAAATATAATACCATCATAGGTATAATGAGTGCTGAAAACTGAGTGCTAAGTTATTATTTTTTCAAAAAATCTGCTTGGCTTTAATGATACATATTTATTCTTATATTAATTTCATTAAAAATAATTTTATTTGAAATAAAATAAAATTAAAAGTAATAAATACTTTATAACACAACAACTATTTACACAAATGTTTTTCATTTGGTGTTATTTTTATTTTTGTATTCTCATTGTGTATAGACAGAATTATTTTTATAATGTTTTTTCCAACGTAGTATGATAATATTAAGAAATAAAAATCGAATTTGAATTTATATGTGCCAAACTTGGCATAACTACAATATTAACAGTGTTTTCTTTAATTTTTAATTTTTAATAATATAATATTTACGGGTAGGTAACTACTGTAAAGATAAAAAGAAAGAATCTCAATCTTTTTGAGTGAGAAGTAAGAAATTATTTATATCTTTATATATTTACAGCATATTAAAAAAAGAAAAGATAACTGTACCAAATGTTAGGTACCTGTAGGTTGAGTCTTTTTTGTCTGTGGGTGCAGCCTGTGGGGCAGATTATAATAACCGGTTACTGCCATGATGTCATTCCTAATAATCCATAATAGGTATCTGCGGATATTTGTCCATAAATGGCAAGCAAAAGCAGGTAACGATTTTGTCATAATTAATATTGCAACTCTGCAAAGCGTAGGTGTGCGTACCATTCTAAATTTAAACAGGTTGCGATTTTAGAACAACGGGCAAAAGATATCTATATCTATACTACACATAAAATTGTTAAATGTCAAATTTTCAAAAATCAAAGATATTTAAAAACAAAGTACTCAGATCGACTAATTAACGGCTTCTGAAACTAAACCCGTCGATGTTTGTTTGTTTGTTTGGGCTTCACGCAAAAATCAGCGGGTAGATTTCGGTCAAACTATGAGAGTCTTAAAGGTGCTATTCCAACTTAAATACTGCAGCATGTTTCATCAAAATTGGTCTAATGGAATTGAAGATACAGCTTGATTTCTGTCTTAGTAGCTGCCGTTAACGTATGAGAGGCCAAGTAAAAGTATTACAGTTTCAAGGCTTTTTATATAAATCTAGGATTGTGTCGGGATTTCCCATGTAGTGGAAAACTACATTCAAGCGGGCGGAGCCGCAGGCAAAAGCTAGTGTGATATATGATTTTATGTGGCATTTAGTAGATCTATTCATATATACGATGTAGGTAACTCATGACCGCTCGTTGTGGTCATCAACAGAGATCTTATTCAATCAGTGGACATAAGTCTTCTCGAATAAAGTGTGTTGATATGATGATGATCATTTATACGAAATTAGTGTGTTATTGAAAAAGGAACCATTACACTCTGTAAAAAGTACCATTATCATTAAAAAACGAGCGTAAAACTAATCGTTTTAATAGTTATGGACAAAAAGCTTGTCTTAAATTTTATGTCTCATTTTATTTTGTGTTTTCAAATTTCGTATTCTCGAAAACATTTCGATAGAGGCCATTAAGCCTATGAAACGTTATTCATGGGATGATGATGGGAAGAATTGGGCGAAGCGCTTGGGTAATAGTAGTAAGCTTTAAGCAATAGAAGCATTGAAAGCAAACTTAGAAGGCAATATTGAGAGATTGAGGGACTTTTTTGTTTAAATTTCCCTGATACTTACTAGATTGAATGTATTACTATATGTGTAGTAATCTAATCCTATTAAGGGTCCGACAATACTTCATTCAAAAGTGCTTTTCTAAGGAGTCGAAATTAAAATATATTCTAATATATTTCAACTATGTTGAAATTGGACTGGTTCATATATAGTTGATTTTCAAATTATTATTATTATTTCATTTTTTAAATTATATCATAATTATTTAAATAAATAATCTATATTATACAACATACATAATCGTTGTCCGACTTTAAGTCTTGTTTTATTAATATTATTAAAATATGTTTTAATTAAAAATTACATTCGTATTAAGATTGTACTGTCGGACCTTAAAATTATTAATACATACAATTATTTATGTGATATAAAACGAACAATGTTTTATATTTGTGAGCTTAATTTAGAAAATGCAGTTGCCACAGTGATACCAATCATTTAAATTACCCCACTTTATGTGCACACGTTGTGCGCAGATGATCCAATTCGTTTACGATCGCTGTTGCCAAGGTGTGAAGGCACAAACAATTGGTAGTTGCGCCATTAAACGGAACCCTTAATTCAGTTGAATCCGCCGATTACCCATTGTAATGCAACCTCCTAATAGGTTCTTTGAAGCAAGCAGATACATTTATTACAGATTATATACTTATCTGATCCATCGAGTGATGTGGTTTGTTTTTGGGCGATCGAATTTATACAATTTTATGCCAAAGTTTATAGCAAATTTAAAAAAAAAATCAAATAAATCAATCTACATGCACGTAAATAATTTTGGTGGAGATAATACGGAAGTTTGTGACGTATGAAAACTATGGTATATTGTGAAAGTATGAAATAATAGTCATCATAATCATCATTGACCCGTGAACTGGACATTGGCCTCCTCCTTAAAAAGGAGGGATTTGCCATAATCTCCACGCTTGGCAAGCGTCTTGGAGATGGCAGTAGAATTAAAGTGAATAACAGGAAAACGTTACTCTTTATTATCCTGGTATATCCGTTAGCTAGTTAATATAATAATATTCTGGACACTAACACATACTGATACAGTCCCAGTATAATATACTAGTATACTAGAATTCCCTGTATCTTCGGTACTAAACAATGATATACTTATATAGATAAATATTAATAAATACGAAAATATATGGTAGATACGTCAATGATTCTGAATCAAACGCTTGTGTTCATCACACAACAGGTTTGCCCCTGCCTGGATTCAAACCCGAGTCTCATTGACACAGAAAGAGGTATTAGTGCCATTAAGCTAATCAAAAAAATTAAAAAGAGGTATACCAAAAAATGAACTATCACGTAGCGAATGAAGAAAAACAAATCCTTAACCATATCAGTCGTCTAATAGCTGGAGGTTTATAGAGACACGAACGTCTTTCTTTATTATACATTCAGGACTAGTTGTGACTTCAAGGCTGGATTCACTGTATTGAGTTGTCGAGTATTCTATACTCAGGCGAAGGATATTTTAGAAACCTATTCATGATTTGCTCATCGATTTCCAGGACTACTCGCATAATGCGAGTCATACCGAACAGAATGCGAGTCGCACGAGTATATCCGTTTCTTAGTTCAAGTAGTTTACAACTGGTATATTCGTCTAGCCCCTTAGTTCCAAAAGTGGTCCAGGTGGACCCCCAGGGGTCCACGGGAGACTCGACGGGGTCTACGTTGGCGTACGCAAATTTCCATAGTTAGATCTAATCTTCACATTTTTTATCGAGTTTTGGGAATATAGTACAAATGTAGCTGTAGTCCACCGGAACCAGCTAAATTTTGAAAGTAGTCTATGAGAAAAAAAGTCTGGGAACCTATGGTCTAGCCGATAATCATTCATTTTTAAAGTTACCCAAATCTTAATTTTATTATCCTCAAATCAGGAGTATTTGACGAATTTGACGAAATAACCAATGCAATTGACAGACCGACCACTCACTCCATGTTGTTGTTAAGCAATGATTACCAGGGTCAGGTATTATCGTATATGGGTTAACGAAACTAACATTTGGTTTAGAATTGCTCTTCCAAGTGTCTTTGTAAAATGGTGGATTTGACCGGTGTCTAAATGACACTAGTCAGATTGCGGAGACTACGGTGATGACGTCAAATGGTAACTGGTCATCTTAATCCGTCCTAGAAACACATCATCATCATCCCCACTACAGGAGCAAAGACCTGCCCTGATCAGGAGGGGGATTAATCCGTAGTCTATCACGCTGGCCTAGTGCGGATTGGTAGACTTCACACACCCATGCGGGCATAAAGGTTTTTCTCACGAAGTTTTCCTTTTCTTTTCAGTACATTGGTGTCTACAATGTAGACCGTACATGAATTAGGAATAAATCAGCGACCTTTCGATCGTGAGTCTAGTCTATCACCACCACAGCGCCAATGTATGTAGTTACTACACCACCAATGCACTTACAACAAAGAGAATGCATACCTCTGCAATGATAACATACTTAACTAAAAGAATGCAGGAGACGGAATATACACAGCAACGACCTATAAACTAAGTTGTGTTAATTATTTAAGAGATAACCCTCTCATATCATTACCAAAGTAAGTAAAGTCAAACGTATTGAGAGCACTTATTGTTTATCGCGGAGTGTGATGAACTCTACACACTGTGCAGTACGTTTCGATTAAACATTGACCCTATCGCAGCCAGAATCGATTTGTTCAACTCGATACATCTAATACAATTACTGTTGCAATAAAGTATTGCAAGTGCTCGATAAGCCCTGGGCAGATGATTTATGCGTGTGGAATCGAGACCTGGGTAATTAAGGATTTGTTCATGGATTTAGGTGTTTTTGATATACAGGTAGTATTTGTTTAGGAATGTAATTTAAAAAAAAATATCGTTAATGCGTGTCATATTTATTAACATTATGGATTGAAATTGATGTATTTATTATTTATTATTATTTATATTTTAGTATAATCTGGGTTTGAATCCCAGTAAAAACAAACTTTACGTTAAAGCACAAATTTTTTGTATCTGAGTCATGGACTTATTTATCTATTAAGTATGTTGTCTAATTTACTTTAAATAAGTAATGTAAGTTTATCTTTCCTTAATACCAAAAACATAGGGAGTCCTAATTTGGGACTAGATGAATGTGTGTGAAAATGTCCAGGATAATATACATATATACGCTTTTTTCCCTTGTTCTCTGGCGGGGAATCGAATCCCGATCTCTCATGTGACAGGCGAGGATACTGACCACTATACTACTGAAGAATTTGGTTAGGTAGAGACGACTTCTTTCCACTTGCTACGCTCGTTTAATGTAGCAGTGTCTATCCATAGCACACTTTTCACCTCCGCGGGAAATGAGACGAGAATATATACATATATACACCCATTGACGAGTATATTTTTTATGCAAATTACATTCATAGCAGTAGCAATAATTATGAATAAATTATTACAAGTGGGTGGAATGCAGTTACAGCGAGGACATCGCGACCGAGAACAAGCAGTGAAGTAGGCGTGGGCGCGTCATTTGGCGAATAAATAACAGCGCGAAGTTACTGGTACGCCGTGCCGTACTGTGCCGAGCCGTCCTCGTGCACTCCAGGGTGCTTCATATAAAGGGAATCTAGTGAGATGCACAGAGACGAAATACAATGTAAACATACGGACGAGCCGCGTATTACTACCGTATATGTACGACGCTTAGTTTGATGCTAAATCCAGCACCAGATGGACTAGTGCTGGACACTGGCGCTAAGCGAAGTAGAGACCTTATATTAATTTAGGATGTAAAATTTAACACACGGTCGATGTTTCTATTGGTAATTTATTTTACTTTAGATTTAAAGATATAGACAGTTACTCAGTCGCACACCATTGTATCGAAGATTATGTGCAAAGCTATAGTAATGCAGTGAAAGTGGTTAGTAAAAGAAAATATATAGTAATTAAAAGGTAGTACTTGGAATTTAGTAGAAAATAGGACTTTTTTGATGGAACTAAATCAATCAACCTTTCAGCTCAGTCAATCTAATCCATAAGAAATTGTTACAAATTACCTCACAATCTTTCATAGCCGTTTCGAACATGGCGATTTTTTTTTACCAAAATCATACCTATCAGACGTTAATCTATGTATAATGATAAGCTTTGTGAATATTACAAATCAGGTTTGAGAAAAAAAAGTCAAATTAGTGTTGAACTTTTAGAGCATCGTACAAGTCGAGCGACTGACTTTTGCGACGACTGATAAGTTATAGACAAAAGGTCCGATAGTGCTTTAATGAGCCAAAACTTGATATAATCTCTTCCTGATTCTTGATGTGCAATGTTTATGGCCGGCTACTGTAAGTACATAGTGACGTAGCACCCACACTAATAAACCATGTAGTGGAAGAGAAATGAGTATAAACGAAAGGTGGGATGTCAATCTTTCTTATTGTTATTCTAGAGACTTCTTTATTAGTGAGCAGGTGTCAACCAAGTAGTTCCCCCTTATTACAAAATGAGAACTAAATTTAACACAAGGTTCATATTATATTTTTTAAACGAGTTTGGGTTTCCAAATTATTTAAAACTAATACTAGTAGATTATATATAATAAAGGGTGGAAATGTTTAACGAGTTTTTGTTTGCGTTGTTGAAAACCAACTATAAATACGATAAATTTGTAATAATTTTTATTAATTCAGAAGAAAACATGATTGATTTATATGTTCTAGTATCAACTTAAAACGTAAACTTTTTGCCTTTTGTAATAGCTAATATTTAGAAAATAATAGTTTATTTAGCTTACTATAATATATAATAATTTCTATAAATTTCTTCAGCAACGCGTACACCATACATTGATAGGTCAATAATCGAAGTAATTCATTTACCTAGGTAATAATTTTCTAAGAAAAACTATTATAGAATAACAAATAGATTAGACACGAACGCAATTACAGAGCTATATATTAAATAAATGTTGTAAGTTGTGGCAACCAATCAAAATATAGTTGTGGCAGATTTTCAAAAAAAGTGGGCAAACCCGACCGGTGAGTGAAACTCCCGTTTGTTTATCACGACTCCGGGTTGTTGCAACATGGTAAGTGCGAGTGGAGTGAGTATATTTAGTGCGCAGTCATCTCGGCTCCGAGCTGTCACTTACAAGGCTGTCAAGTAACGAATACATTATACGAAATCACATTCATTTATAATATACCATTCACTTAGGACACGATTTTGTGTGATAATGAACTTTGACACTAACTCATTTCACTTGAACACACAGATACATTCACTTATTAGTTGTTAAATGTATAGTTCACGATATTCCATGTGAGGTGAGCTTTATAAAGCACTCGGTCACAAGCATTAAGATTTCTCGATTGAATATTTAATAACCACGCGACGTATACGCGCTTCGGTAGAGAAGCTGTTTCTACTACTGACTGTACTTACGTGTAGCTGTACGTGTAGCGCCGCGCAGTGACAGGCTGCGCAGGCGCATGCGAGTGACAAAGATAACGAATGAAGGCTTTGGCGTCAAACGTATCCTATGGTGAGTGCGAGCGAGACACGTGAGAGGCTTACGCGGGAGTCCGGTTACTATCTTAGTTGTAGTGGCAAGGAGCTTAAAAGTATGTAGAAATACAATTTACATTGCAATTATAATTAAAATACATCCGAATATGTGACAAATTACAGTAAAGCTGTAAGTATTATTCATATAATAAAAAGTTTGCCTTGATTACAAGGCAAAATTTTTTTATTATAAGTATAATTACTACACTTTTTAATTAACCTCCATTTCTACTATGAAATAAAAAATGTTGTCCCTTAAAAAAATATAAATCTAATATGAAGCTGTAACAAAAACGATGTCATAGTACATTGAACTGTCTACAGTAATTAATTCAGTGCTTGTAGTTGCCACCGTTCTAGTCTATATGATTATCTAGCATCGATCGTCGACCGCGCTGCGCTGGTTTGACCACTATGTATTCGTCTAAGTAATTTTGTTCTAAGATTTGAAAAAAGTCGTATCGCATCGCCTGAGAGTGAAAAACGTGTATGTAACACTGAGTAAAATTTTACAGGATATACTAAAAATCGTTTACCAATAAAATTCAATTAAGATTGTTTTAGATTTTGATGAACCTTTAATTTCGTATGAATCTTTATTTTCTTCAATACTAACAACATTTTCAATCAGATTATCATATCGAGATACAAAAATGATCGATCGAATTCAACGAGATTCTTTTCGAAAAAATAGAAGGCGCTAAGAGTGTCCAATTTAATATCGAATCACACTAAAATATGTCTTACGAGCTTTAATTTTCAATAACAAATATAAAACATATCCATTAAAAATGTGGTTACGAGGTTTTCACTCTTAAGCGACGAATTCTAAAGTTTCATCACGTAACTTAATTTTAAATGTTTTTGAATGGGTTTTTTGTCTGTCAAGTGAACGACTACTTTTCTTCAGTTAAGTTAGTTTCAGTTCACTATTCCGACTTGAGTCCGAGTATACTGTTATCGTGAGAGATGCTAAGTAAAACGAATTCAGAGGACCAACTGCCTCTGACGTCATCCCTCTATACTCTCACAATCCCCACAATGTTCCGTATCATTGAGACACGAACTATTTTTTGTGACAAAAATTATGAGAATTTTCACTTTTATACATACAGTACTAACTGAAATACTCAAATTATTAGTTTGGCGCTTCAGCCATAAAGTAAGAATAAACAGACATACAAACACAATTTTCAATTTATTACATTAATCAGGATATTAGTGAACTAAGTTTGTTCTACTATGTACTCCTACAACACAGCACAATGCTGTGTTGTATGTATATCGTAAAATATTTCGTTCAAACTGATAACCACTTAGTTAACTGGTCACCATTCTCGTTACGAAAAGATTGCAAAACACGAATTGAGCAAATTACTGTCTACAATATTTCGAATTGAAGTACGTTATTTATAATAGTATAATAATATTAGCTTTCATCTATGGCTCTGTCCACGTGAATGTCGATTTTCATGAGAAATCTCGAAATAATCATAAATTTATATAAAAAGTCTAAGAACCCCTTTTATTTCAGTTTCAGCGGCTACTAAAAGAGGGATCAAGCTGTATCTTCAATTCTATTGGACCGATTTTGAGGAAAATGTTACAATATTTAAGTCGGAATAGTACTTTAAAGACTGTAACAGTTTGACCAAAATCTACCCGTTAGTTTTTGAGTGAAGCTCAAACAAACAAACATGGACGGATTTGGTTTTAGAAGCCCTTAGTTAGTAGATCTGAGCACATTTTTTTAATATCTTCAATTTATAAAATTTGACATTTAACAATTTTACATACATACATACATACACTCACACCGATATCCCATAAGGGTACGCAAAGACTATAGTACATAATACATACATACATACAGTCACGCCTTTTTTCCATTGGGGTAGGAAGAGACCACCTTTTTCCACCCGCTACGATCGTTTGATGTAACAAAGTGGCTATCCGCAGCCCACATTTCGGCCCCACGGGCAAGGAGACGTGTCGGGTAGCGAACCACGATGCCGCCATTTTATAAGGTTTAAAAGTATTAAAGTTCCTTACTGCGTTCCCACGGCTCAGTGAAGAGGAAAGGAAAGGTGTATTGAGCAAGGAATATGGAATTTAGGAAAAGGACTATAGGATATAGGATACTACTATCTCGGAAGGAGTAAGAAGAGGCAGTAAGTAGTAGCTCGGGGGGCCGGGGTCGCTTAGCCGTATATTTAAGTCTATTTGCCGGACAGGTTAAAAGACTAAGTATTCCCTGACCATTTAACATTTAACAATTTTATAATAGAGTAGAATAAACTTTATTGCACACACATTTAAATAGAACAAACAATTAATTATTATAGTACATACATAAATGTGCACAAAGGCGGCCTTATCGCGAAGACGCAATTTCTTCTAGGCAATACTATATAGATTATAATAATATTCTGGACACTTTCATACATATTGGTCTAGTCCCAAACTAGGATTACCTGTACCTTGGACAACTATATATACATACTTATATAAATAAACACGAATACATTTTATAGATAAATACGTCCATAACATGTATACAAACATTTTATGTTCATCACGCAGAATTTACCTCTACCGGGATTCGAATCCGGGACTTTTCGGCACAGAAAATAGGATCACTGTCGCTGTGCCGATAGGTCGCTAATTTATGATAGCACAATGCACAATTTTTAAAATAGGTTTTATCTTCAGAGGAACTTTAGAGTCTTCACTACCTTGAGACACCATTCTAGTTAGATAGAATTATTATGCAAAACCTGGGGAGCGCAGGGGTCACGTTGCGGTTGCTAGTACCAGTTTCTGTAACGCGATAGCATGTAATGATATACTCTAATAGGTACAGTCAGCAATGAAACTAATTTTAACTTATAAGTTATGCACACTTATTTGATTCCGTTCTGGTTAATCAAAGAAGTGTGATTGGTAGGGCTATATTTTATAGGTGGTAAGTGAAGAAGATGAAGAATAGACCAGCACCAATACTGTCATCTTCATCATCAGTCCGTGATAGTCCACTGCTGGAGCATCAGTCCATAAGTGATGCTATTATTATGCTTGCGCCAAACACTATTACTACCGCCAAATATATGTTATGCACCTACATTAACTGATTAAAATTACTATAATATAATAGAAATCTTGCGGCCAATGAGATTATAATTACGCTCTAAACATATTTCTTCATCTAAATATTATAGTACTCAATTAAAATTCAATATAAAGCATAAAACCAAAGTAATAATATCGTCATTGTTCAGCAGTTGTCTCTGCTGACGGTACACGTTGATAACAATGATACATATTACGCGTTGTAACGCAACGCGTTCTTTATCGACCAGACTAGTGGCGCAATGAATTTTCAGAATCGATACCACCGTATAACTAACTTTTCCCCGCGGCTCCGTCCGCGTAAATGTCGGTTTTACGATACACGAGAAATCCCGAAACAATCATAGATTTTTATATGAGAAGCCGAGAACCACTTTTACTTGACTTCTCGTATGTTAGCAGCGGGTACTAAAACAGGAATCAAGCTGTATGTTCAATTCTACTGAACCGATTTTGATGAAACATGCCGCCGTATTTAAGTCAATTGAATTGATTGAACGCAACCTGCACCAGGTCATCGGTCCACCTAGTCGGGGGTTTATCCGCATTACGCTTTCCTGTTCGGGGTCACCACTCCAGCACTTTAAGACCCCAACGTTCATCGGTTTTAGGAGCTATGTGCCTACTGCCACTTCAGTTTTACAATCCTTTGAGCCACATCGGGCCTTATCGGTCCTTAGAGCCGCGAGTAATAGCTAGTATCAGTATAAACTCATTCTGAATGTCATAAGCCTCTTAATGTATTTGTGACTTATTTAACACATTCAGCAATGCTTATTGGAATCTCGCGACATCGTAATGTGTATGACGTAATGTTCTGACCGTGACGACGATACTGCACGAACACCGTGTTTAGCGATCATCTCGCTACGGCGCGACACCTAACACATCGCCTGTGTGTTCTCCATTCCAGTGTCTTTAAAAAGAATCTACGCTTTAGATTTTGCATTTAATACGTGTGCAGCGCTCCAAGCGGATTCTCAAGAGCTAAAATTAGCATACAAATTTTCAAACATACACTGACGTTGTTAGACAAGAAATACCAGAATGTAGTAAAGACGCAGGACTCGTCTGTTCTGTAGGCTATTAGTTCTGCGACACACGTAGTCAGCTATTGCCACTATCTTCCTGCTTATGATTCTTGGGCTCTATCTGTCTCTGTTTCTTAGGCTTTCATAATTGTTTATTGTTTTCATAGAATAATCTGCGCATTGTCTCTTTACATGTCACTCTGAATGTCTTTTATGTTACCGATGAAACTAATGATCAGTGTCAAATGTTTTGTACCTATAAGTCATTACGCGCTTCCTCTCATCATCATTCATCATTATCAACCCATGTTCAGACCTATTGCGGGACACGGGTCTCCTGTCAGAATGACAGGGATTAGGCTATACTCCACCGCGCTGGCCCAATGCGGATGGGCAGATTTCACAAACCGCCGAGAAAACCTCTCAAGTATGCAGGTTTCCTGGTGATGTTTTTCTTCATCGTTTGTAGCGCGTGATAATTAATAATTAATATACGCACATTATTTTAAAAGTCAGAGGTGCGCGCCTATTTGAGAGGTTCAAAAAGAAGTGATCTCTGCCTAACCCAATTCTTCGGTAGTAGGTATAGTGGGGTCAGTAACCCCGCTGGTCACGCGGGAGACCAGGGTTCGATTCCCCGCCGGAGGACAGGGAAAAGGCGTGATTATATGTATGTAAATTTGAAATACAAGACTTACCGGTGTATGGTCGTAACACTAAGCTATTACTGCTACACATTTCTTTAGCCAACCAATATTTCGACTCAAGTCCAGGGTCAGCTGTTAGCGCAGTGGATATGCTAACATGAATAACGCATCCATTGGAGCGGATTGAGATATTCATCTCTCGTCTGATTCCGAAACCGGAACACTTTTCCAAATAAAAAAAATCCATGTGAGGCTGGATTAGAATCTAGGTCACTAGGTCACCATGACAGTATATATTTACATTATTATATACTTCATTTTAATCTTTTAGAACATTAAATACGCGGGCAGCGAAAAAGGAAAATAACGTTAAGGAATTTCTTTAAATATAAATGTTTACCATCATCATCACTGCTGGATATTGGCCTCCTCTTTAAAAAAAGTGGGATTTGCCATAATCACCAGGTTTGGCAAGGGTCTTGGATTTTGATTGAATAACAGGCTAACAACGGTGTCCATCATACTGGTGTGTCCCTGAGCCGGTTTTCACAGCGTACACGGGTAGAGATGGAATGATAATATTATCACGCTGGCACCACACGGCAAAAATAATAAAAATATATATACACACATACACTCACGCCAATATCTCATAAGGGTAGGCAGAGACCACAGTATATACTACATACATACACTCACGCCCCTTTCCCATTGGGGTAAGCAGAGACCAATTCCTTCCACTTGCTACGATCGTCCAATATAGCAAAGTGGATATCCGCA
>WUAW01000177.1:12923-67442 GCA_017165845.1 Thaumetopoea pityocampa | reverse complement strand
TAAAAAAAACTGTTTTAAAAAAAGTTTTCATGGTATTTGATAGCTATTTATAATAAGTTACCCATTGAAATAATTATGACAAACGAAATGGATAAGTTTAAAAAAATTTTGAATGATTACCTCATCGATAAAGTATATTATACTGTGACGGAATACTTAAGTGATAAATGATTAATTATACAAATGACCTATGTATATAAATAAATATATTTTTGCATGCCGGTCGGGTCGAGTGTAGTTGTGCTAATATATTTTTTGTATATGTAACACCTTGAGATACCTATGTTCGCAATAAAGAATTTCGAATTCGAATTTAACGAAGAGGCCCATGTCCAGTAGTGAACTTCCAAGGACTGACGTTGAAACAAAACCACATGAATATTTGTATAAAGCATATAAACTTTACCCAAAAAACAAGACTCCATGTATATTGACGCAAATACACAGTATCATATGCGTCGTGTTCTGGGGGATAATATCACCGAAACCAGCGCCGCTGAAACTGGTTGCCGCCCAGTAGTATGCCAATAAATAAACTTTAACCGGTGATAAGCGTTCGTCTTTAAGTATAAATGCACCATCTATCCAGGAACCTTTGAAATATTAATTTTTGATAAGTTATACCAAACCTTTTTATTAGTACTATTTAATTTTTGTTAAGTTATAACTCAACAAAAACTTATAACTTAGTTATAACTTAATCGAAATCATCATTATCATTTCCAGTCCATATTTGCCACCACTACAGGGGCACGGTTTTCTAATCAGGAGGGGGGATTATGCCGTAGCTTACGTACACAATGGTGCCAATTGTGTTGTACAAAACTAAATTTGGTCCCTCTCTATTTTTTTCTAATGTCAAACGCCAAAACGAGATAGCAAACATTTATAGCGAGTACCGACCTACGTTTCTGTCAAACGGTTCAAATAATTTTTATATTTAATTTTGATATTCCTAAAAAAACTGACAGCACCAAAATTGTAGCAATCTCGTTTGGCGTTTGACATTAGAAAAAATAGGGAGGGACCAAATTTAGTTAAGTTCTGTTACAAGAGAATCGGCACCAATATTGACCTCATGTGAGCTAATATATTTCACACACCCATGCGGGTAGGCAACTTTTCTTCTCCGTGATCCAGAGGTGATCGGCATTGAAGCTACCTATTGATCGCGAGTTGCGTCTAGCATCACTAAACCAACAATATACTATCTATTACGGGTCTCAGAATGAGAAAGGTCAGACTATGTAGTCTACCACGCTGGCCTAATGCGGGTTGGCAGATTTCATACTCCGTTGAGAAAATCTCTCAGGCATGTATCTAAATTATCTCACAATGTATTCCTTCACCGTTTGAAGCGTGGGATAATTAATTATTAAATGTTCTTATATATTAATTAATTATTAAATACTTCCAATCGTATACCTACTGCGTAAATTAAGTTGTAAATTTATAGAGAAGTAAGTAATTTTTATGTCACCACTATTATTCATTGCACAGTTTCTGATCTGTGCATCCTGACTAGCAATTTGAAATATAACTTAACGAGATTACCTAATTTATTCATTAGTATTAAACTAATAGAGACTTGTTATAATCGAAAATTTGAATGTTATTTAAAGCGGGATTCTTTTATCGAGTAACTTTTGTTACATGATATTTGTCGATTTCATAATTACCTTCTCGACAAACCATATTGCCCTCTGAACTAAAAGTTACTTTCATATATGGTCGTTTTAAAGATATTTTAGATATTTTATGATCAAAATCATATGGATCAGCAGCGATCACGTATCTACATGACAATGTGATCAATATCGATGCATACAGGTTCAGAAAAAATAAAGTTAGCAGAAGGAAATGGACAACGCTCATGAGATAAGCCTGAAATAAAAAGAATATGTGTCTATATTATTGTAAATTATGATAAAATTAGTAATTAGAAACAGTAATTATTCTCATAATTTACAGTATATTTTCTAGTGTGATGAGAAAGGATGAATTAGTAGTCTGAAAAAAAAACTAACTGTTATGGTTCTATAATCTTAGATACTGGTCTTCGAAATAAAAGCTCTCTACATATTTCTGCCCAATGCCATTTTTCGTCTGTTGATGACTTGAAGCTGACGAAGATCAGCCTCCTATCTATTCAGCGATTTCTGGAGCAACATTGCAATTATTTGCTTGAATTCTTCGTAACAAGTACAATATTCTGGTAGATATCGCAGTTTGTGATAAGATCGCCTTATATACCCTTTTCGTAATAGTAATGTAATACTTTATTAAAATAATATTCTTGATTTGGATATTTTGGCTGCGTATGTTAAAAATGTTCTTACCCTTTTTAAAGCACCTATAGATTCAGCCGACGAAACAGCATACAGCTTTATAATCTGCAAATTATTGATCATCCGAAGTGCGCAATGCAACATGTGGCTGTTCATGAAATGGTCTTCTTCGGTGTGATTTTCGTTGTGCTTCGGTACGAATATTTTCCATATTGCATACCAAGGAAAACAAATCAGCAAGTCAACAAGGAATTGAGACTGAAAGTTTGCCAGTAATTTGGTTAGGTTCTTTTGAACATGAAAATGTTGAACATTTTAATTTATCTAGTCGAGATACTGACCTTCAGATAGTGCCGTGCTGTCATGTACGGATGATATATTAACTGATTCTTGGTTCCGTAATACGCAACATGGAGCATTAAATACATATCGATGTAGCAAATACATTCTAGGATTAGTATACATATGTTATATCTTCCAAATAACGGCGCTATTGTTACGATAACCTTTAAGTTAGCGGTGTGTTAGTGGTAGTTTAATATATGTAATTATGAAATTTTACGAATTTATGATTTCAATACGATACGTTCTGTTATTTTGATTAAAACATTTATTTGTAAATAGTATTAGGTTACGAAGATGTTATGTTTAATACACATAAATGCTCATAACTCAGCCACCATAAGTGCAAACAAATTACAAAAAATAAAATAAAAAAAATATTACTTTTCAAGAAATTATTATCATAATTTTAACTGAGAGTTATCGATCAAATATGAAAAAAAAACATCATAAACGCTAATGCAATTATAATTTATAATATTAAAAAGGAAACTTTATTTAACAATCAGTTAAAAAAAAATCACAATACTAACAGGTAATTGTATGTTAGCATTTTTTCTTTAGTTTTGTTATAAAATAGATCTTGTCCGATTTATTATATAGAAATATCCATTTTAGGAACAAAATAAAAAGTTTAAACAATTTTTTGCAATTATATAAGTTACTAAATCTCCTACTAGTTACCGTGCACTAATCTAAATTTTAATTTATTTTAATGCCAGAAAAAAGCTAGTACTCAATACTGATATGAAAAAGCACTCAAGACTAAATCTTACCGGTATAAATATACACAAAAGGAATGCTGTGGATACGCGTATTGTTGCCCAAGTTTTAAGGAATATTCCATTGGGTTTAATGGCGATAGGCATTAAAAAATATGGTGCGACGTTGTTCAGAAAATGAAATTGCTTAAAGGATTCCCAGTAGTTTTCTTTCTTTCGCGTGTAATCTTTTGAAACGTGTATGAAAGAATCTGTAAAATTAAGTAAAAATTATTGTAATATATAGTTGTACGTAATTACCTAATTATTCCATTTTATTGAAGGTTAAGAAGTATTTTTTGTTATTGATTCCTAATGTTCATTTCATCTGTCAGTGAGACATCATGTTGTCTAAAAAAGTCCTAAAACAGCATAAAGTGTACTCAGAATAACTATGTATTCATTGTTATTCTGAGTATATGATGTTCTAATCTAAACTGTACTAACTATTGAAGAATTCTTCTAGTATACTCCTAATTTTGACTTTTTGTTTTTTCTCTGTCAATTGATTGTAGTGTTGCAAATAAGAGTCTGCGTTTTGTGATTTTGCTTGAGTTTCGATCATATGAAGTTCCTCTGGCTTCATTAATCCATCGTGTTCTTTCATCTCGGGGAACAGACTTAATGCTGAGGTATATGCGTGATGACTCACGCTTATAAGCTGAATAAAAAAATAATCATTTGAATAAAAGCTCATACACGGTTCAAAAAAAAAGTAAATCCATTACTATCACAAGTGTTTCTCGTCTAGTTTAGCATATATCTAAAAATAAATCTTTTACCTTGCAATGAGTCAAAGTAATGACAGTGTTGACTGCTGGTACGCCATATAAAAGGACGAATAGTCCTAAATGATTTCCAGGACCGATTACACGTTCTTTTTTACTTTCCTTCATCTCGCTAGAGGTCACCAAACAATAACCGCTTTCAATGATATAAAGTTCTCTAGTCACTGTACCTCCATAAAATACTATTTCACCTGGTGGTAGGATGATATCTTTTGCAGCTACAACATAAAATTCTATTCTCAATCATACTTACATCTAATTTGGACTGAGCGGCATATTATAACACTATACCTACCTATAAAATCGATTTCCTTATTTCAAAACAAGTATTATATAAAATCTTACTTTCTGTTAACGTTTGAATGTAGGCTTTGTTTTTCACTTGAAAGAATTTTATTGAAGTAAGAGCTTTGAATCGTGCCTGATGCAATACCTTCTTTCGAAGTTCTGAGGGCACTACTGTTTTTTCTAGCCAATTTTCATCAGTTAATTCAACTCCCTATTAAAATAAATTAAATGTATACCTATTATTATTACATTATATTTGCTTTTATGAAATGATGGTATTAGAAAAGTTTTAAGATACCTAGACGTAGATACTCTATAGTAGTTTTTACAGTACTCTTTACATAAATCTACATGTGTTATTTATACAAAACACCCTCAACTTTAGTAATGTGCTTAAACATCTACCATATAAAAAATACAAAATACGGATCAGCGCAGAACAATGTTTTAATGTTTCACGTGTCAAAAGTGATGCCTTGCGTAGGTCAAAATACAAATCACTGTGCTAATTTCTTCTGGTTCTCACTATTTATAGTTTTGCTATGCTAATATTTATCCAGTATTTAATTGTAGCCTCTAAACCAGAGGTTCCCAGACTTTTTTTCTCATAGACCACTTTCTAAATTTAGCTGATTCCAGTGGACCCCCTGTAGCTACATTTCTACCATATTCCCAAAACTTGACAAAAAATGTGAAGATTAGATCTAACTATGGAAATTTGCGTACGCCAACGTAGACGCCCGTCGAGTCTCCCGTGGACCCCAGGAGGTCCACCTGGACCACTTTGGAAACTAACCTCCTTATTCATAAAATCTTTTATTCCTGCTTTAAGCTAACACGTGGTTTGTCTCTTTCTATATCATTACAAATTTATTAAGACTGAAAGAGACAAACTACAGATTAGCTTAAACTATGTGTGAATATTTTTATGAATAAGGCCATAAGGCTCTAAACTATTAATAGGTACTACTTTATATAATTTACCTATCTTTTCTACAAATGTGTATTCTGTGTGTGGTCTAAAACTTATGTCTACTATTACTATAAATCAATTTATTTCTATTTGAAATTTTTAGGATATTTACCGAATTGTATTGCCATTGAAGTTCGTAGAATGCCATTATTCTGGATTTGATTGCTGGATGCATGTTATTCTCTTTCATAAATTTATCTACTGTTATGATTACTTCCAGGAAAGCAGTCTTTGTTCTGTTTAATAGATTGAATTCAAGTTTAGAAATAAATGCGTTGCTTCGCTGATGTAGAACTTTAACAGACTTAGAACTACTATAAAGCTGTCATGTGTCCAACCTTTACCAGAATTTCGAGGTTGTCATACTAATAGTTGACACACCCATGTTGCACTTTCTAGTACGTGGTAGCCAGCTGGAGTCATCATGTTGATTATCAATTCTAAGTGCTTCAACCATTGCAACGTGTTATTCCTCCCTGTACTAGGTTCATCAGTTTAGTTTTTGTGAATATCTTCGGCTTTTATTTTATTCCCGCAAATAAACTTAGCTATTCACTCTACAATGCGTTGAATGACTGAGTTTATTTTTAAAACCTACAGGTATATTTATAAGGTGTCCTTAGATATTATATCATCAATTGACCTAATTTATACAGCTTGATTGCTTAGGAGAGAAATGTTGCGTTATTAGATTGGATCCCTGAAACCTGCTTGGATTAAATGGAAGGATTGTTAACCGTATTGCTTAGTTGAAGACCCTGAAACCTGTTAATGTTGTCTGATCGTTTGCTATTACTATGCCGTTCTCATCTTCTAGATCGTTATTACATTCTCTTTTTATCCTAGTAATGTCCCGGCTACAATTAGATTCTGCATTGCAGAGGCTATTTGAAATGACCAAACGCATTCTGACGTGATCTCTGTAAGATCGCATAATACAATATTTGCTACAACCAGTGCCATTAAGGATCTAGCTGCGTCCAACGGTTTTAGGTGTTTTACAAAACACAGAGGACATTAGGTCTTTTACGCTTAGGTACTATTTTATGTTAGATGGACACGTTATCAAGATTCGAATAGAACAACACGTTCTTGTTACATTTAATTATGTATTCGTAAAGCGTCATGTCGCTTATACGTTACCTTGACCAATGCGTGACCACGGCGGAGAACTCGGACACACAATATCCGGTAAGTAAGACGCCATATAGACTAAGAAACGCTACGAAGCCCATGTCATAGATGTCTCCGGGAGTATAATCGCCATAGCCGACGGATAGAAGAACAGTTGTGGCAAAGTATATGGAGGTAATTATGGGGTATTTCGTTCTGAAATGTTAGAATAAATGTAAGTTTCAATGTCTGTATTATAAATATTTTAGTCTTAGAAATTCTAATTAGATACAATATAAGGTCTAAGTGTCACGCGCCGGTGTTCGTATAGGGTTCGTTCGCACATGTCCAAGCTTGTTTAAAATGAGTCATAAACTAAATCATTAGTGGAAACGTTTGGTTATTGAGTGAATCATATTATCTCGCGAGTATAAAGTATTATGTGTTGCAACTGTACTGCAAATATAGATGTATGGATTACCTAACTTTTGTATAAAAGAAATAAAATTAAAAACATTAAATCGTGAAAGTTCGATTTCACCAGAACTATTTACGCAACAGGCGCCCACTCATATCACTAATATATAATTAAGTGAGCCTTTAAGGCAAATTTATAGCAAAATGATTAAAATATTAAGACGAATACTCGCTTGCTTGATTTAAAGCCGTTTTTATTATCTTCCCACATTAAAGCTTTACCAAACCAGGAATTCTCCGAGCATCGGTTTACAAAACAGGACTCCATATATAATATAACACCACACCAGTAGCAAAGCAAACATATGTAAACGCAATATTTTGCAACCTGAAATTCAATAATAAGTACATTTTTACTAAACAGTAACGTTGCGTGAATAAAATATTATTTATTGTTAAATAAATTAATTTAATTAATTAGCTGTGTGGCGCTGCCATAATAATAGCATCACTCCATATCTTCTCATGGCTGCTGTGAGGACCAACTGAGGGATGTACCAGAATAATGAGTAGCAACGTTATTCTGTTATTTAATCAAAATGTGCGATTTCCAAGACGCCTGTCAAGCGTGGAAATTATGGTAAATCCCTCCTTTTTAAGGAGGAGTTCCATGTCCTGCGGTGGATTTCTAAGAGCTGAAGATGATTAAATCAATGTAAACTTGTTTATTAAATTAATGTAAACTTGTTAAATTAATGTAAAAAAAATATATAGCTTTAAAACGTGTTAACCTTTACAAACAGAGAATTCAATAGTAATTTCCGTTCCAAATTTTCGAAAAAGTTTGATATCCTCCAAACTAAACATAGCTTTACTCCTTTGCACAGGTAAAATAAATGGTCTCTGTAATTGTCGTGGTAGTTTACGGCAGTGTGTATCGTAACAATGTATTCAAAAGGTATTATCGCCATTATATCAAGGTAAAAGCCAATTGTGTTCATTCTGTAGCTTAGAATACTTTTAAATGTCTTTATGTGTCTCTTCTTTGTTTTCACTGCAGTTAGTGACGTTATCAAAACATTAAGAATCAATGAGGTAGTTATAATAATCTGACAGTAGAAAGAAATCCCGGCTGGAAACGATCGCTTGAAACCAATGAAATAAGGATAGACGATGCAAACGTATAAGACAATGAAGAGCATATAATGTTCCCAGTATTTAACCAGAGGACAATCAGATTCTAGTATCCAGGGGAATTTAGATCGCATGCAAGTGAACTGTGATATTTTCTTCTTAACGTGTTCCGATATGATGTACAGATCTAAACAATTTTCATCGAGCTGGTCTTCTTCATTTAAAGTGTCAATATCTGTTTTACCTGTAAAAGCGTACAAAACTTAAATTTGCCTATAATATTGTTCATTATTTTCATATAAACTACATATCGATACAATTGTCAAATTCACAATTGTCATTTTCTGTATAATATTATACATCTCTTTACCTTGAAGATATCTCAGTTTATCTTTTAAACATTTAATACTGCTTTTTTTACGGTTTTTAGATGCATAAACATTCAACGAAAATTCAGCCTGTGCACTTTGTATAATTTTTCTTCGTCTGCTTCTCCCGAGTCTCTCTTTAATTTCTTTCTTTATTTCATCAATGAGATCTGGATAAGTGATCATGAGTTTTATGAATTTAGTTTTTTGCAAGACTTGGCATTCGACGTAAGTTGCCGCCTTTACTGTGCATCGTGCTGAAAATATCGTAAACCTATTAAAGGATGCAATAAAAGTAATTATACCAGTTATTCTCAATTTTTTATATGTTACCTGGTATATTATATAGCAAAGAAATTTCGCCGAAACAAGTTCCTTTTGCAAACGAAATCATTGGACTGTCATCATCTTCGTCAGAAAGAAATTCTAAGACTCCACTGGTGATGCATACCTTATTGTTATAAAAGCAATATGATGAGTTATAATAAGTATTTTTACGAACTACAAATTTTATAATTTACATATAATGTTGCATTATTACCATATTGGTTTTGTTTTGATTATGACAGTAAACAACATCTCCCGGTAAATAAAATTGATGGCTCATATCTAAAGATAGCCGTCTTAGGAATGCTTCCGGTAGTTTTCTAAATATCAGTGAGCTATAGAGCGGAATCGCATTCAGATCATAACAAATCTCCATTTGTAGAGGGAATGGTAATAATTTTAATAATTTCGGTTTGAAAACTCCAGATTTTTGATACCACAAATCTTCATAATACCTTGAGAAATTAAAACATTGATTTTTCTTTTATTTAAATAGATCTTTTTAACAAAAATATCTGTGATATAGAATTACCTGATAATACGTTGCGTAGTCTCAGTATCCATTTTAATAAGTCTGAGATGATTCCTTATCTTTGACAGACGCGTCACGTACTGAGACCTTCGTGTAGTTATTGTAATAAATTGCGAAGTTAATGAGCCGACAAATACAACAGTGGTTAACAAGAATCCTAATAAAGTTGCCAATATAGCTATACACCTTTCCGTAGTAGTAACTGGATACAAGTCTCCTAATGCATTGGTGGTAAGGAACATTATGGACCAATACGTACATACATAGTACCAATCCAGTGTTACTTCTGTCGGTAGATATATTGCAGCTACCGACCATGACGAACGAATTTTATGGATATCAAAACTTCTGTTTGCGAAAATATACCATACACATGTACACATGTGTACAGATAATAAGAATAGTGTAAGATATTGAAACAAAAATGTAGTCCACTGGTTGCTACCTGCTTGAGAGGATCTATTATAGAAGTACTCGATTATTCTATAAACCCTTACGGTGGCTATCAGAGGAGCGATTGCGTGATAATTAAATCCCAACAATTTATCATCTAAAAGGTACAAGAAGGAATACGGAATAGCCAATATAATATCAAGGTAGACCTTAAACGTGTCTGTTTCAACAAGGTTAAGGGTTTTCCTCCATTTTTTAATGAATTTTAAACCAACTATGACAACAACGTCAGATGAAAATATTAAATTGAAACATATTAAAATTACAATGCCCCAGAATGGTCTTTTGTTTGTTTTGCAGAATGTATATACACAAGTGTCCATAATAAAAGCGATGAACAACGTTGTTAGAATGAATATTTTCCAAGCCGGGCTTGTGTATATGAGTAAGATCTTTCGAAACATGCTATTATTGAATTCAGATCGTGTTTCTTTTAATATTGCGTATGTTTTTTGTCGTTTTTCTTCATCGACTTCATGGCAAATGGTAGGAGTCAAGCCTTGAGATAATTGTAATGATTCTTCAGCAGTAGTCGAGAACACCTCTGTCCTGGTTGCTCGATATCTAAACTTGTAAATATCCAGCTCAGAAATGCTTCCATCTTCATTGTTAGCTAAACAATATTTTTGGTTAATATTAATATTATGTTTTGTCATGTTACCAAGTATTAATGCTTCGTTTTCTAATACGGATAATGTTAGTATGAATTGAGCTGAGATTCAAAGGATTTCTTTATTTATATATTGGCGGAGTATACAGTGAAAACCAGCTCCGCTTAGTTCGCCCCGCTCTCTATATACCGTATGAAGTATATTTTGGATCAGGCCACCTAAGCTGAGACTCCTATCAGCTCAGCAGGCCTGCTCATGAACCCTCCGGTTACTTAGATCTGAACGTATCAACTACGTAATATGGATTAGTTTGGTTGAACTAAAACGATGGTCACGTCTCAGATACTACAGTGTCCTTGTAGAGTGGATTAAAGTTACCACTAGACGCTGCTGCACATAGGTACAAACCCTGAAAGTATATAAGTAACGCAAGCTTAATTAAAATTTAATAAAAACACAACTACCGTTTGACCATAGCCACTCCTATTTTTATTAAACTTCCACCTTTTTTTCTGTGCAATAAACGCCTAACGCATGCCGCTGTATCGAGGCCATGGTACAGCGGTAATGTATGGTTTGTGCCCACTGCAGACCACGTTTCCTGTAGCCCGAGCACCCGGCCGCGGGGGCCACTCGCGTCTTCGTCCGCAGTGCGTACAGGAATTAGACTTCCACCTAGCTTATATCAGTTAGGATAATGAGAAAATTCTAACAATTTATTTGGGGTTAATTACATCTGAATCTTTTTAGAAATTTTTTTTTTTGCTATGTGTTGCCGGCATATAATAGTGTCACTCCCTCTCTTGGATGCTGTGAGAACCAGTCAAGTAATGTACCGGTAGCAGCGTTATTCCGTTATATGGTCAAAATGTACTCCGATCTTCAACACGCCTGCCAAGCGTAGAGATTATGACAAATATCTCTTTTTTAAAGAGGGAGTCCATGTGTAACGGTGGACTAACAAGTACTGATGATGATGAAGATGATAATTTAGAATTTATAATGAAATAAAAGAACTCGCGCACGCAAAGGTTGCCTGGAAGAGATCGCTTTTAGCGATAAGGCCGCCATTGTAACACTTTTCGTATTTGTCGTTTTTTTATAATTGTTTTGGTGTGTCAATAAAGAGTTATCTATCTATCTATATATAAATGAACCCTAAAAACAATGCACTCCTTTTTGGCAGTTGCTTAGTTACCATTTAGTCATTAATATTATTAGAAAAAATACTTACGCATTTTTATTCAGTTGTAGATCGCTCTAATGTGACGTGTACATTTTAAAACGACTTGATTACTGAGGTATTTAGCGTTTTGTAATATATAATAAAATCTAGTTGGTTTCTAATATACATAATCTGGTTGGTGTATTTTCCCACGAAATTGTGTGTGACATTGATGTATGATGTAGATAGAAAGAACTTTCATAACTATGAAACGTTGGTCCGAATTTAGCAAGACCAACTTGGGCAACGTTTAGCGGTGTCATCATTTCGACAAGTCTGAAGCCTACCTATATGGTGTTTCGTAGACATAAAATGGTCACAAGATGTTCTGGTGACGCAATGTTTTCCTCGCCGCACAGGTCGTAGGCCGAAAGCCGGACATGTCGATATCCAAGACGCAAAACTGTGCGCACGGCACTCCAACCTACATACATGAACATAAAAATTGTTGTGGACTTGACGTTATTTTAATTTCATATTGTGTGCATATTTTTTTAATAGAACAACACTGTGTGGGTTAATTACCGCATGATGTACGTACTAGCTTCCATCAGTAATTAAAATGTCTCGTGTGTCCTCAATAACGTATAACAGTATAGTATAGTATTGTTAGGGGTGCAAATCGTTCACATGTGGCATCATTTCAGGGTCATATTTTTTATAGTCACTGTACCTACCTACATACATATAGTATGGTTTGTGGTCAGGGAGTACTTAGTCTTTTAGCCTATCCGCCAATTAGACTTAAGTATACGGGTAAGCGACCCCGGCCTCCTGAGCTACAACTGTCTTTTTTTACCCCTTCCGAGATAGTAGTATCCCATATCCTATAGTCATTTTTCCAAATTACACATTCCTTGTTCAAGACCTTTTCTACTTCATCATCTATCTGTGGGAACGCATTGAGGAACTTTAACACGTTTAAACCTTATAAAATGACAGCGTCGTGGTTCGCCACCCGACACGTCTCGTTTCCCACGGGGGCGAAAAGTGGGCTACGGATAGCCATTTTGCTGATTGTAGCAAGTGGAAAGAAGCGGTCTTTGCCACCCCAATTTTTCGGTAGTATAGTAGTCAGTATTCCCGCTAATGACACGGGAGACCGGGGTTCGATTCTCCACCGGAGAAACAGGGAAAAAAGTTTGACTATGTATCTATTCATAACTTTTTTATATCAAATGAGCATGCAGCCTACCTAACGGAGATAAGAAGCTTTTGCTGCCAATAAACATCCGCAGAAGATTCAAGAACCGGTATATTGATTGTTCAGATCCTAATGCAGATGTTCTGCTACTTGAGGACTAATTTATTATTATACCTATACTGCGAGTAATTGTAGGGATGAACCTTACCATCTAAGCAGTACAGCAGTGCTCTGATTATTGTTATAACCACACCACACACTCAGCTTGTCTACGTCAGCCATCTCATACTTACCATTTGTCTCCAACAAATACCGAACTATGTCGGGAGTCGGGAAGTTTTGAGCTTGTGGCATTTTCTATTAACGACTAAAACTTAGTTTATGGCAACTAAAGTTGACAAGCTAAGATTGTACAATCTCACAAAATATTGATTAAAATGCTTAGATTAAGTGCCGAGTCCATCATTTTCAAAATAAGAAGCACGAAATTTAATATACCTACTTCTGATTAGAAGTAATTGTACACGTGTATCGGCGTTTTTCAAAATTTTACTCCTAAGAGGGTGAATTAGTAATTTTAGCCCCAAAAGGCAAAACCACAAAAGAGGTACTACGGAAATTTAAATTAAAGATTAAAAAAACTAAACATGCTACTAACTAACTAAGCTGCGGGCAATAGCTAGTTTTGTATGACCTGTTAACCAGCTTGACCAGTACATGATTTATTCTTTAAGAATATGATTTATTTTTGATGTAAAGTTCCGGCAAATCTATCTGCGGGTACCGCAAGTACAGACTGAAGGCTGAGTTATAATACACAGGAGTAAGAAGCAGCAGAGTTATCCGGTAATTCACTCCTTCCTCCTTCCTTGTGAAATCTTTAGCTTGTTCAAAAAGAATATATATAAACTGGTAAGTATTGAATAGGTTATTTATTGAAGGTATTAGTTAATTCTACTGCAAAACGCATGTATATTTTACTACCCTCTGCACGATAAGTTGAGCCCACGTGGAATACGACTTCCGACTAAGTACTATCGACAAATTTGAAACAACCACCATAAAGCGGCATTTTGTCTGCAATGACTAGCGTTACAGCATGAGAATTCATCTCAATTCATATTGATGCTTCAATTAATGCTTGAAACTGAAAAGGGCTCCTAATTTATCATGCTTCAACTCTTTTTGATTGTATATGCGTACGCACTATATGCGTATAGTGCGTACGGTACTTACATATCGAATAGAGAGCAATGACATTTTTTATAGTTTTTAGTCTCTTACTAATGCACCTATGTCAAGTAACGACGTGATCTGGATTTAGCTTATTTTTATTAGTTGTTAGTTTTGCTGTTATAAATCTTATTTTTTTATATTATTGTTGTAGCTTGTGTAAATATATATACAACTGCTAAAAATAGTCTGTGCCTGACGTATACTATTGTCCTCTCCAACTTGCCTTTTGTATCCTGCATTGGCAAGAAAAAGAATGGTACACAATACCCAAAAAAATTGAACAGTTATTGCTTCAGACTATTAGTTACTTATTATTACATCAAAATAGAATCTTACATTGTCTGTAAGTATACCACAGTGATAACACTAACTTACCTACCTTTAAATGGACGGGTAGGCCTTTGGCTTTAGGCTCTAAATCTGTACCATGTTTTTCTATAATATATAGTCGTTGGATTAGATATCCGCCCGAGGGACTGGAACTCCCCATCGCTCAACTCAAAAGGTCCGCACAGATCCCTTCTTCGTTTTCTTTGCACTTTACGCGTCTCTCGCTCGTCATTTGTAGATAAAATATAATTATATTAAGGTACCGCCATTGTTTTATTAATATAGCTCAATTACTTTTCTACAGTTCTCTTAGAAAAGTATCAACATAGACCTAAGTCTATGAGTATCAACAACAAAATATCACAAATGCCTTATTTCTACTTTTAATGTAACGAATCGGTTAATGCGCATTAGCGCAGCTATGTTAGCATCATTACACAGATAGAAATAAAGTTAAAAACACGACAAAATGCGTTGATAAAGGTTTATCGTGGTGCGCCTGCTAAGCGGGCAGGTCTCAAGTTATCGCGGACGGGTAGTTTTATGAAAACGTTTTCCTCAGCAATAAATAAAGTCTACAACAGTCACAGTTTAATTTTCCTTTTTTTACTATAGGCGCGGGTCATGTTCCGAATAGCGGTATTTGTCCGCTACCATCTTCGTAGATCCAAGTTCCATAGCGCCTAGATAATTAGACGCAGAGCGAGCTGCCGTAGACGGAGTGGTCGCATAATCACAACGCTATTATGGTAGTGGAGACTGCGTATCGGTGAAAAATGTTGTCATAAAACGATTTTAGCTAGATTTTACTGTTAGCATACCTCAGTACGTTAATTTGCTTTAAATGACTCCCATGGTAGATTTATTGTGGGGTCAGCTGAGAAAATTTTCTCATAATAATTATTATTATACTTAGAGATTCAATCATTTTAATCCTTAGTTGTCCAAAGCGCAAAATGTTATTATTGTTTAAATGTTATTCTCCTTATTTGCCTGCCACCAGTCATTTTAGGTTATTAAAGGTGTACTACGCGGTAACTTTATTCTGCGGTTCCATAAAGACAAAACGGAACTTCTTAGAATACCGCCTTTTCGTGTTAATTTATTTGTTGATACCACAATTTGTGTATTTTTGTTAGTGTTTACTTCAATTAATATTACAATTTTAATAGGGCGGCTTTTTAGACAAAAAAATCCTCTGAAGAATTAGAGGCACGTATTGCGGGACTTTCCAAACTTCCACTGACTAAAAAGATCGCCGGCCTTCGACACATATAAACAGTTGTCGGGGTTTCGGAATGACGACCAACCTGCTCCAGTGTCCACCTGAGCTTGCTTTTTCAACTATTCCTCGGTGAAACTTCAAGCTCACTAGCCCATTATCTCGAGGTGCTTACGGTGACATGAGCCGCACACGTCATCCCCGCCCGCCCGCCGTCATGCAACCGCCAACGTAAAAACAATGTTTGTTAACTGTAGTGTGTACTTATGTACGTAAAATAAATAAAATATATATGTATTTAAAATCTGTAATAGAAATAAAAAAAACAATCACAAAAAACAATAAATCTTAAATATAACAAGTTTGTTTAAAATATAATAAAATTCGAAATACGTATAGGTAAGCCCCTGAATTGAAAATTAACCTGTTATATAACACTTCAGCAGGCCAGACCTGCCAATGAATGAGTCAATGAATTAATGAATGATGACTCTCAATGAATGATGTTCATTTAATTCGAATACTTTTATTCCCGAAAAAGTATGGGTTTACATCGATTATGTCTCCGGGATAATCTTCTGTTTATCTTGCGATGAGTTTGTGCCTGTGACAAAGGCACGTGTTCTTTGTTGTAATAAAGCTTTCAATATCGGAATGTAGAGCGTGGAACTTGTGTTTAATCCGCTTAATTTAATAGATCCACAAGAACATCGGATAGGGGTCAATTGTCCATTTATCCTTTTAACGGAATTGATAAAACGTATCTAACTCGGGTGATTTTAATTGATCAAATGTGCTGGTATTGTTAAAAACGAATTTCAACGGTGATGTACAGTTTAATTTTTATCATGGCTAGTTGATGTTTTAGAAGGTACTAAATCGTTAGAAAAGATGAAAATAGCATGCAGGCGGCTCATACTTATTCAGTGTGGCGATCATTAGAGGAGGCCTTTGTCCAGCAGTGGACGTCTGTGGGCTGATACGATGGTGATGATGACACTCCGCAATTAACAAGAGACATAAAATCTCAATCCTCTAGATTAACAACATTTCTAAATACATTAGAATCGGTAAAGTGTATCAACGTGTCTTAAAAACGGGCGTAGCCATAGGTTATAATTAACCTTTATCTATTTTAGGGGGAACCTAAAATAGGTTAATTATTTTTTATCTGCAACTACACATCATAAAAGCATGGCTCTAAATGCTATTAAATCAATCAATTCCCATCACACGTTTTTTAAGGCACGCATATAAAAGTTGCATGTTTGGCGAATATTGACGTTTTACGAGGGGTGATCCAAAAGTAATGATAATCAATATGAAACACAATGTTTATGCTTAATTTATTTTTTATTTTTCTACATAGTCTCCTAACAAGTCAATACATTTAGTCCATCTCTTTTCTAAACTTAAAATTCCCTTAGAAAAAAAAAAACTTTCTCTAGATCTTCCCAAAACGCCTCAACAGCGGGCATTACTTCGCCATTGTCTTCAAATTTCTTGCCTCGGAGATGTTTCTTGAGCCGAGGAAAGAAGTAGAAGTNCTTTCTCTAGATCTTCCCAAAACGCCTCAACAGCGGCCATTACTTCGCCATTGTCTTCAAATTTCTTGCCTCGGAGATGTTTCTTGAGCCGAGGAAAGAAGTAGAAGTCACTGGGAGCCAGATCTAGTGAATAGGGAGGGTGTTCGAGTCCTGATTATTGAATGGCAGCCATCGCAACTGCAGCTGTCTGTGACGGTGCGTTATCTTGTTGAAACAGCACTCCAGCTCGCAGCTTGCCGTGTCTTTTTTCCTTAATCGCCTCCCGCAATCTCCTTATTTGGTCTGCGTGGGAAGAGCCCGTGATAGTGGCTCCCTTTTCTAAGTATTACACCATAATAATTCCTTCAGCGTCCAAAAAAACGGACGCCATAACTTTGCCTGCAGAACTTGAAATTTTGAATTTCTTGGTGTCGGTGAGGAAACTCGTTTCCAAGTCATGGATTGTTGTTTGGTCTCGGAATCGAAATGGTGGAGCCAGGCCTCATCCATGGTCACAAAACGTGACAAAAATTTTTCCCTATCAACTTGAAACTTTTCGAGATTTTGCCTCGAAATGTCGACTCGTTTTTCTCTTTGGTCGTCAGTTAACATTCTGGGTACCCAACGCGCAGAGACCTTTGTCATATGCAATTCGTTGGCAATCATTCTTTGAATGATACCATATAAGATCCCTATGACCTCAGCTCACTCTTCGATCTGCCAACACAATATCTTCCACTTTCTTCACGTTATCTTCGGTTAGATACGTGTATGGGCGTCCTTCGCGATATTCATCTTCAGTAGGTGTTCTGCCCAGTTTAAACTCCTTGGCCCATCTTTCGGGTCACTTTTCGGTCTTAGGCTATACAGGGGCTTCTGAGTACACCATTTGGGATCTCTTTTTTAAAAATCAGGAAACTGAATGAACCCTCCGAATGTAGATTAACTTAGTGGTTCCGATTCATTTAGTGTTTTAGTGCTTTGCTAACGAAACAGGAGCGAAGTGAATATGTGTTATTTTGACGATATCTATATTATTATAAAATTGTTGATGTCGAATTTTCGAAAATCAAAAATATTTAAAAACAAACTACTCAGATCGACTAATTAAAGGCTTTTGAAACTAAATCCGTCGATGTTTTTTCGTTTGTTTGGGCTTCACGCAAAAACCAGCGAGTAGATTTTGGTTAAACTGTTAGTCTTAAAGGTACTATTCCGACTTAAATAATGCGGCATGTTTCATCAAAATCGGACCAGTAGAATTGAAGATACATATGAGCTTGATCCCTGTTTTAGTAGCCGCCGTCAAGGCACGAAATGTCAAATAAAAGTGGTTCTTAGGATTTTTATACAAATCGATTATTGTTTCGGGATTTTCCATATAGCGGAAAACCAATATTAACGCGGGCAGAAGCTAGTGTTAATATAAATCTTGCTGCAACCATTACACGACGCCATGTCTGAGTCCTTAATTTGGTTGGGACCTTGGACCTACGTATCTTATTTGAAAGAAGGTATTGACTATCTTGTTGATTATGGGCGGTAACGATGATCGCTTATTTTGAGGCTACCCACATGTTGTTTGCCCCCTCTCCTCTTCTATACTTAAAAAAGAGTATTAGTGTCCGACAATAGGATTCTTAGAACAACACAGGGTTCAACGATGTAAAGTTCTGTTTTACGAATATGCCGATGTCAATTCGGTCATATATTACTGTATTTGCTTAATGCATAAACGTAACGTTTACATTGACATTTTCTATGTCCAAATGAGATTTGCTTCAAAAAAAAACCAAGTTGGCTTACCTTTTTAATATCTATTGAGTGGTACACAGTATTGGTTGATAAGTAGGTAGGTATTAAAATTTTATACATATATTATTTAGTGACTAATCTTAGCCTGTTTATGTTCTTATGTATTACGTAATCACCAGCTATAATAATATGAAAAACAATTCTGAATTCGCCCACCATTGCCTTGTATGTAAAGGGAGAAAAAATATAACTCTTAAACTTGAAAAAATATTGCTTGCGTTGGTGTAGTGGTAATTTATTATACCTACATCTGTACTTATCGTTGGTAAGTTGTGGCGACCCACTTCGCTACGTAGTACCACCCACCCTCGACAGATGGCGCAACTTTTGAATGTCGACACTATCATTAACGCAGAATCACGGTAAACAAATTTCATAGCAGTTGGGTAGTTATGTATATACAACGTTCCGATTTCAACCGTTGGGGGCTGTGGTGGCCTCATCCGATAACACACAAGAAGGTTTTCAGAATACCACATTTAAAAAAAGTCAGGGAGAACTACGAAATATAGTTCTTCGGGAATAGCAGGAACTAGTCTACCATCTCAGCGCTGGAGTCCCCACTATAACCACTATTATGTTGGTCTATTGGGTGTTCTCCCATCCATTTTATCTCTTCCCGCCGATACTGTGAGAATCAGCTAAGGGATGTTCCAGGATAATGGACAGCAGCGTTATCCTGCGATTCAATCAGAATCTACTGCGATCTCCAAGATGTCTGCCAAGCGTTTAGAATATGGCAAATTTATCTTTTTTGAAGAGGCTTATATCTAGCAGTGGACTTCCACGGGCTTATGATGACAATTGGGTGTTCTGGCGTGGTACTTTACGTAACGCCTGACGCAAGTGTTTCAGTCAATAGCTGTACAGAATCAGACGCGAAGAGTCGACACAGTGCCATCAGTGCATGGCCCCTGATAATACGGCACACCGTATATTGATGGAGTGCCTTGTCTGGGATACACAACGACAGTAGTTGGCCGCAGAGATAGAAGAGCCTATCTGTTTAAAAGATTTTTTGTGTCTTCTATTTATTGCGTTTGGCTGAATAAATGTGTTCTTTCTTTGTTTCATCGGTCAGTTTGTTGACATCTATCTAGGAATGACAGTTACCAGAAAGAAATTTGTAAATGATGGTTTGCATTGCTGCTGATCTAATATAGGCACCTACCTATTTACAATTTTCGAGGTTTTCCTGAGTGACCACGGTTGGTGGCCAACTGACCGTCGCTACATTTTCTAAGTGAACCAGTTAAACCGTTTTTGTTTCAATAGCCAGACAGAATCACTGAAAGTATAGTAGCATAAAGTTCAAAAAATTATTTCATATTTTAGCTTTTTCTGTAGTCATAGGCTTCGTCCATATAGTATTATTCTACAGAATACTTAATATATTAGGTCAATGCTCATACATGCTACTAAATCATAGCACGAAAATAACGTCGATTGAACTTCATCGTTGCGAGCTGAAAATAAGCAAGTACGAAAGAAAAAGAATATACAAATTCAAATATTGTGATAGATTAATTTTTGTCATTTATCACTAAGTAAATTTATCACTCTTTGTTTGACAGGCAAAAATACAGTAAGTATTGTGTTTTGCCTGTCATCAAACAAATGAATAAAAACTAGGTGTAACTAACTTCTAAACCAAATAGGTCAAACGCCTTAAACCAAGAAAGAAGAAGAAGAAAAACTTTCAACATGCCCCTCGTATGCATGTTCCGTACTGAAATAGTAGCTGAACAGAATTACTTATTGTTTTTTTTCATAGTTTTAAGTGCATGAATAGATTTAGTTGAATGATTAGGTATCATCTATGTATAAAATAAATTGTAATACCTATTTGGAAATGCGTTGGTTAGATGGCGTTTGGTTCGCATACGTCATTTGGCTATAGAGTGAATCAGACAGAGCGGACTGCGGTGCGTGAGCGAGAGAAATAGATGTTATTAATACGCCTACACTGGACAGAAGTCGCACGCGCTCTCATAAAATCCATCTGACTAGTGCGCAGGCGCAGCGTTATAATCGCCCCCAACTTCACTTCGGTTAACTTCGTCATTTAGTGGTGTTCTGATCTTCGATGTGTGTGGAAGTGGAGTTAACATTTCTAACTTAATTTCACAAAATAACAAGATAATCAGTAACTAAAGTACAGTATCATATTTTAACGTGTTGATTTACAGATTTAACGTGGTTATTAGTTTAATAAAAAGTATAAAAAATGTGTGATAATAACAGTCCTTCAACGCAAAGTATAGCGGACTACTTAGCTCAGTTGCTCAAAGACAGGAAACAACTGGCTGCGTTCCCGAATGTTTTTATGCACATGGAGCGACTTCTGGATGAAGGTAGGTCAAAATCGTGTTGAACTATTTATAATACATCGGCGACGGCGACTATTAGTTCGTATGGTCGACTGCTTGTCACCGAGGCGATCATAAATTGGATGCGTCGACAAATGCTACAACGCAAACGATAGGTATTAAGTTTATTTTCGTCTTCGCCTCGCCGTGTTATGGTCCACTGGTGTTTGTAATGCGATCCTTCATTTCGAAAAGCTAAGTAAAGCAGAACGTCACTGCGTCGATTTGCGGTCACCGTCGCTAGATTGTCGCCAACGAAAGGTATCGGTGAAATGTGTGTTGTAAACGAGTTTGGTTGTCCATATTTACGTCTTATTTCGCCAGTCACGCAGCTACTGTAGATAAATCATTTTCGTTTTAGTTAATGCAGTTATATATTTTGAGGTTATGATTAAGACAGGGACGCCCTGTGCGAAGGACAACGAGCCCTGTTGTAACCTGTTCACATAGCCGTATCACGTATTCCGCACGACTGTCGCCACTGTGTATGTACTTGTCGTACCGTATGTCCACCATTCTCAGGCGTACGAGATTTGTCGGTATAGTATGAACTCTGCGCGGGCGCACCGCTCCTTGCTTGACGTATAGCCTCGTTTTATTACCGCTTGTAACCAGCCCATGGATACTCTATGCCTTTATCTATGCGCTAACGTTATTCGACCTGACTATCTTGGTAATCATTATGCACCTGTATTCATTTATTCTACCCACCTATTACCTATTCCTACATAGATTTCTCGAATATTAGCTGTTGTCCGCGGCTCTGTCCGCGTGTAATTCTCGATTTATACACAGATACGTATTAATTGATCTCCTGTTAAATATGAATAGATACTTGCAATGCGAACTCTCCTAATATTGGTTGTGATTGCTGCTGAAAAATGTTTTATTGTTATATCTCCAGATTCTGTCATCGCAGTCAGATTAAATGCAGACCACATTTTAAACTTAATTAGGTAATTTTGACTATTAGTCCCGCTAAAGCTTATTGACATTTAATAATGTTTAATCGATAAGGGACCCGCGGCTGTAGTGTATTTTAAAAATCACATTTGCGGGAATTCAAACACTTTCGAGAAAAAAATATTTAAATGTTTTAGTGATGGGTGTAAAAATCTTCGTTAAGGACAAAATAACACAAAAAATGGCCAAAAATAGGTGTGAGGACGAGCGAAGCGAGAAACGTTAGGTTGCTGTAGAAAATGCCACTAAATAAATAATAATAAACAAGTGTCGATTGCCCCAAATGTGAGTTTTAAAATACACTACAGCCATGGGTCCTCTATCGATTAAAAATTATTTCATGACAATAAGCCTTAGCGGCAGCAATAGTCAAAATTCCCCTTAACTATATCTTAATCTAATTGTAATTGGTTTTAAATGCAAAAGGTTTTATGAAAATCGGTCCAGTAGTCTTTGCGTAATACCTGAATAGACAAATAGACAATAGTTTTATAACAGTACAGATGTATCAACATATGATTCATTCTATAAGTACCTATGTAGGACATGCGTGAATGGTTCATTTGACAAATCCATTAACTCCGTAAAACAAATACTTGAGAAACATGATAAAATCGTATAAATTATTATCAATGACAAAGAAAATTGACAATTACTGTATTAATACTTATTATTAGAGAAATTTGTTAATTTATTTACTTGATTATATAGTTAGGACTCAATTTAACTTTGACATTAAAATTAAATTAAATCAGAAAGTGGAGTTAATCGATTTGACAAGTGAAGCGTTCATATTAGAGATTCGTAAGTGTATTATAATGACTACGCGTCCATATTATGCTTAATAGTTTCCACCTCCAGCGTAAATACTTCCCGGTTTTGTCAAACTGATAATAATATATGTAGTAATTAACCACTCAAATCTCCTGATTAAAATGTCATTTTTTTCTGACTTAGGAGAAATTCCTGCTGCATAAGTACCTCGGTGAAGTCATGTAGAACTCGCTCCCGATAATGTTGTATTTTCACAAACTGAAATCTAGTTTCACTATGATTAAATCATTAGCAGCCAGCTGTTCTAAGCATTGTTTTACTCAAATATCTGTTCGAATTACTGCAATCACTTAAGACTACCTTAAACTCCTATTTTGTCCGTATCACTACACTGGATTGCATTTATTTAATACGATATTCCATGTGATTTGTCGAATATGAAAATAAAAGACATCTATCACATATCCTTAATATATATACATACGTACACTCACGCTTATATCTCATAAGGGTAGAGAGACCAAATTTTTCTACATGCCACGATAGCTTAATGTAGCGAAGTGGCTATCCGCAGCCCACATTTCGCCCCCGCGGCCAACGAGACATGTCGGGTGGCACCGTGTCGTGGTTCGCCAATAATATACTGATGCAACAAAGTTGATCGGCTACAAATTTAAACTGCGCGACGTGTTTCTCAGTTCGCGGGAGCCCGATACGCATGCGCGTAGACACTATTTTATTTTGCAGCGTTGCCGGCCTGTATCTATGGCTATCGTCATCGTCACCACCATTAACTTATAGAAGCCCACTACTGAACATGGGCCTCCTTAAAAAGAAGGAATTTGCCATAATTTTCGTCTTTGGTAGACGTTCTGAGATCGCAGTACATTTTGATTTAATAACAGGATAACTGCTGTCCATTATCCTGGTACATACCTTAGCTGGTTCTCACAGCATCCACTTGAAGAGATGGAGTGACACTATTGTTATGGCGGCGCCACACAGCAAATAGACATTAAAAAGTTAATAAATTTAAATTATAACCGATCAAGTGTATATGGCGAAGTGTAGCGTATGGTTCCGTACAGTCCTTAGTGGAGTTACCAGGGTTTCGCTAATCGGAGACATTAATGTCTCCGATTACATATTGTTGGACAATATCTATATACTATTATAAAATTGTTAAATGTCAAATTTTCAAAATCAGACATTTAAAAACGAACTACTCAGATCGACTAATTAAAGGCTTTTGAACCCAAATCCATCGAAGTTTGTTTGTTTGTTCGAGCTTCACGTAAAAATCAGTGGCTAGATTTTGGTAAAACTATATATTTGGTATGTACACTCTTAAAGATACTGTTCGACTTAAATAATGCGGTAGGCAGGGTGCAGGGGGATCAAGGGGGATTGATCGACTATGGCCATCCAGTCATGGGTTTCAAAATATTTGGAGCGCTTAGCAGAAATACTTATCAAAAAATAAACAAATGCGTTTATGATAGTTATAATTTACTGTTGATTTAATTTATCCAAATTCACGATAAGTAAGTCGGCTGTATCTTGTAAAAGATTACCCTCCTAAATCTTTATATTTTTAAAAGTAATTCCATTTTGAATCTTCCGATATTGTTTTCAGGAGATATTTTCTCCGATACAAACTTAACAGACATTGACCACTGTGCAATCGAACAATTAAAAAAAATGGGCATAATATTGAAAAAATCTTAGAGTACCCTCAGAATGATTTTAAATTCTCAATTCAACGATATTCGCATCGAATCAATAAATTAATGTATTTTTTCATCTGTACTTCTTATTTATAGGATGAATTAGCTTTAGAAATTTTCATTTTCCTCGTTTTAATACTCGTAAGTACATACTTTTGTAACGTATAAATCTTTAAATGTATAACCAAGCAAATTATAATGCGGTGTTAGTCTGAATAGAAATTCTGAGAAAAAATATGGAAGATAGACAGACTCAAAGACGGAAATTGTGAGACTATAACTGTAAAAATGACTACAGAACCCTAAAAATGTACATGATTTCTAAACTTAACATTAGTCCTATTTTACTTTTTTGTAGAAAAAAAATATAAAACAACTTTAGTGAGATTTTAAAGAACCCAAAAATCCTTTGTTACGTGCCAAATACACAAAACACAACAAAAATTTGAATATTTCATTTTGAACAAAGGTGACCAATTGTGTTATAGTGTCATTTATGTAGTTAGGGAAGGTTCATTTAGTAAAATTGACAGTGAAAATGTAAAAGGAAATAAAATAATTCGGGTGATTATCTCATCGATTTAAATGTTACTAAAGTAACGAGTTCTCTGGTTTATTTTCATACATTCATACATACATAAATTTATGCCGTTATCCCATAGAGATAGGCAGAGACCACAGTTCGCCGCACATAACGATCCTGATAGCCCTTTTGTCTCATCCGCATTCATACATTTTTTCATACGCTTTCGTCAATAGAGGGTACTACGAACTTACACTTTTTCAAACTAGTTGTTGATTTGATTTTCCTGGGCGCCCTCTTCCGATACTTCCAGTCACATTTGCCCGGTCTATTTGTTTCGTCATTGGAATCTCACTCATATTTTCCAAATAATCGTCCCTTGCATTCCATTGCAGCATTCCTTCTCGACGTTTCTTTCTTTTCTTATATTTACTTAATAAGTCTACTAGGTGCTTAATCTATACAAATCGAGAGATAAAGCGGAGGCATTGTATTAACGGTCACGATGTTTTATGTAAGTTTTTAGTTATATGTCAAAGAAAAATGTGCTTGTTACTTTGGTTGCATTCCCAAACAAGCATTACCCAAAATTGCTTCAGCAAACCCTAAAACCCTGAAGCAGACTGTAGGACGGGTTACGCTAACCGACTGCTATCTCTTATCACCCCTGCAAGGCCCTGCAATTTTTGCTAACAATCAATGTTATTAAAATACCAACCGGAACCCACTGAAATTTGTCCAATACTAGCCCGGTAGGTCCCGGCAAAAACACGTAAATACGAGCAATCAGAAATACGAAAATAACATACTAATATTAGTGTGCCAGCTGGGGATCGAACCCGTAAGCTTTGGATTCTCAGATTAGGTATGATGCTTTATTCTCTGTGTTACCAGGAACGTTACCAGAAAGCCCTACTTTGTTGGTTGTTTTACTCTTGTTATATTGTGTATGTAAAATGTATCGTTAAAACGCATCACCAAAAACTGAAAAAGTTTTTAAAATTGACGAATAATTTTCAGAATAAAAATTAGACACAGAATTCCATTAAAGACGACGTATTAAGTATAAGCATGTTAGCGATTCGAGTCACGTATCGTTGCAAGGCGAGACCCATTCGGCCCGTACCTCTGCCTGTCATAATGTCGCCATAACTATTTACTGTTAAGTGTTAACCGTTGCCTTGTGAGATAAAATCGTTTCTTCAACTTCAGGACGTCAATGATTTTCATCATCATCATCCCCAATTCGTATTCGTCCACACTACACGAACGTTTCGGGCACGAACTTCTCCTGAACAGAAAAGGGATTAGGTAGTATTCTACCACGCTGGACTACTCCAGATTAACATTAATCTTTTTACTAAGGATTAACATATCATCAGTGCAAAGATATCTACTGTTGGATCGAAGGATTCTACGTAGAACGCCACAATGAACGATTTTTGGCTTTTAGCTCCCCAACTAGTGATGCTCGAAATAAATCGATGTATCGATAACATCGAAAGAATATACGCAGTTTTCGATGCAAGGTTTCGATGCGACATGGAAAGAAACTTATTTTCTGCTTGTATATCCTTAGGTTCAACGTTTACCTACGACGTGTTTGAGGCGGTATTGAAGGAATATTGCCTCAAAATCGTGATCACAAGCGTTTCCGAAATGGTACAAAAAAAAATGTATATATACTACCGCTCTCGAAGAAAGGTAGAGTGCACCTATTCGATTACAACTTACCTGGCATTACATCGCGCGGCGTTACTATCATCGCTTACATAAAATATAAAAACTTTACCTACTTTAACCAAATAAATACCGTATTTATGACATACGTATACTTCACCTCTAGTTAGTCTCAGCCGTTTACATTCGTGAATGTAATGTGAAACTCACCAGGTACAGTCCAAAAGAATCTTAAGTTAGAATGAAATGAAAATAAAATGAATCAAAATAGGTATACAGCAATCGGTACTGTTACTCTGATTAAACTGGAAAGACTACAGCATCTTTTCAGTTTAATCAAAGTAACAGTACTGATTATTATGTGCTTTGTTCGTTACAAACAAAAAAGTAGATGAATTGTGAATGTTCTTTGTACTTCCTGCTATGATATTATGTCTTTAATGTTAACTAGCTACAATAACACCGCATTCAGTCGCAAGCAGGTGATGTTGAACATGTGCTCGAAGTAATATTTCTACTTGCATCATTTTTAAAACTTGTTCATTTAACATTTGCCATAAAAGCAAGAGCTCTTAACTTCTGACCCCTTAATTACATTTCGATACCACCGAGTCACCTCGTGAATGGTTAAAAATCAGCGATTATTTCATTTTCTTCTGTTCTGCGTATGTCTGCCAGTTATCGTGTCGTACTTCTGTTTTAGGGTCGCAAGCAAATATCGGCTGCCAATTAGCCAAACTAAAGTTTGTGTGAAAGGCTCTGTAATAATAGTTAGTATTCTCAAAGGCAAACTCTAGAGATGCATCTAACGAAAACACAAGCAATTTTTTATACGGTCGAATATCGTACAGTAGTACAACAAAAGTGAGATACAACGCCAATTATAGCAATTATAATGCAGTGCGTTTGCGCGGGTAACCTCTCGTCGGCCTTTAGTCGAAAGTAAGCGTGCCATTGTGGCGTCCGTATCTTACGAGTGTGATAAAACGAGTTTGTCTGTCAATACATTTTCAACCTTAAGCGTAGTGCAACAAGGTCTTATAAATTAGTGCTTACAACTGGTTTTGACGTTTATGAGCACCCGTCTGCGCTGTTGAATAATACCTTTGTAACTTGTTTTTGTTGTACTGCTGTAATCGATTAGGTTTATTTTCAATAAATTAGACAAGTGTATTGCCATGACTCACCATCTTACCTTTTCACCATCGTACCATTTCTTGATTATTTAGTTATTTATGTCTTTTGTTATGGGCTGAAACTTTTATAATTAAAGTAATTGTGCGGTTATGTCAATGACATTTCTGGTAGCTTTTATATCCATTAAAATAGCTACCCGCTGACTACCTGAATAGTGAACGGATTATATTTGGCTATCACTAAATCATCTTATCCACTTTGAGAAATGTTTCACAACAATTCTAAAAATGAAACCAAAACATTTCTGCACGTCTTTCAATCTCGAGAGCCTCATTATAAGTGCCTTATGACGCCTATTTAGCATGCTTAATGTAACTTGCCTATGTAATATAATATTCGTACCATATTTCATTGATACTATCTACTGCCGCATATTACATCCTCAACTTTATGTCACGTACAGTGAAAGTGTAAAACGAGCTGTCAGCGATGGCGTCTACAGCTTCTACAGAATCTTTTTAAAATGTCTGCGGCTCATCGGTGACTTGTCTGATGCTGCAAGTGTTCATGAGCGGCAGTGATCAGGTTAACCGCACGTTTGTTTGTTTCTCTGCTATAAAAACGACTTTATTGAAATTTTATGGCTTGACATGTCCACGCTAGTCATAAGGCTTGACGAAAATATCGACGGATGACGGTCGACAAGGCGCTGCGTATCGCGTTACGTCGACCATCTGAAAAATAACAGTTGCTATTTTAGTTGAATGTTGAAATCTTAAGCGGAAAATATAACGATATTTATGTGTTTTTTTTTACAGAACTGAAAGGATCTTTGCTTAACATAAACACGTTTTCTCCGGTCTTATTTTGAATCAAAGCCAGAAACGGGCACTGTAAATAACATCTGTTTATGTGGAAGAATTCCAAATGGTGGCGTGCACAAAGCATGAGGTCGCGGGAGCACCGTGCGGAGTTTGCTCCTAATACTATTTTTAATATAGAGGTCATACGTAGTCAGTGATCGCCATTCGATACGGTCTCTCGGTTAAGCAGCGCTTGGTTATGGCGTTAGGGTATTAGGTTTTTATCATTTTAACATCTAGTTTAGACCTAATTTTCTCTATGTTTATGGAGTCTTGTTAAACAGTTTGTCCTGATCCAACCAAACTAGCTCGCATTAGTTCATAATTAGGTAGTTCTTGTAACTCTGTGTTAGAGTTAATGAACTATTTAACACCGAGCCGCGGCAAACATTGCTTAACGCAGATGTTTGCTTAAGTGTCGAATATTGACTAGGTTACGATATCTTAAAAGTATTCATATTATTAAAAATTTGAATTAGATACTTAGTTGTGAATAAAAATGAATATTTTATATTAAAAACAATGTACAGCAACAAATGTATATACGAGTGAGTATATTGAGCCAATGATTTGACTGTTTGCATTCCAGAAGCACAGTAGCATCACTAGATAACAATGACAAACAAAAGTAAACATATAAATTGATCAATCAAAACAATCAGTATTGATAAAACATAAATAATTGTATTTGTATTACAAGATAACGAAACATCAATGATTCATTGCTTTGAAACTTTATCGTAATAATTATTCTGATATTAACCGCAAGGCGGGTAATAGAGTATCCAGATTTACAGATAATTTTTATCATCATGTTACATACTCGAGTTGTAGATCAAACATTGATAAGCGATACAAATGAGTTTAATAGCCTTTAAACATTGTTGTTTTTTTGGTGAAATGGTAAAGTGTCATCACCATCATCATCCCAATACTCGAGTTGTAGATCAAACATTGATAAGCGATACAAATGAGTTTAATAGCCTTTAAACATTGTTTTTTTTGGTGAAATGGTAAAGTGTCATCACCATCATCCCCACTACGGAGGCAGAGACCTCCCCTAATCAGGAGGGGGATTAGGTCGTAGTCTAACACGCTGGCCTAGTGCGGATTGGTTCAGTCTAATGTGATTTTAGAATTGTATCATTAGTTCCGGAGATTATCCCCTACATACAAATTTACAAACGAAAAAATGTACCTCTATAATATTAGTATAGATTTATACACGATATAAATCTTGCAGATCTTGCATCTTATCTTGCAGACACTGTACCGGAAAACCAAATATTTGTTTTGATCGCGGGGTAATTTTCGTATAATAATTTAAAACAAATCCATGTACCACTTAATGTTAAGCAAAGCTTGTATTAAACATAAAGATTCTATGATTTTTTAGTACTAGAATTAATCGGACCAGTTAAAATGAGTGGTTTTTATTATAATATTTGTCTTGTTTTTTTTTATTTTCGACATTTTTTTCGGTCTGAAAAATAGCATGAAAAATAACATGCTTCTAACTAATATTATGGATTTCATTTTTCATCATATTTCTAAAAATATATATGAAAGCAAAAAATATACAATGTTATATATATTATACTGAAACCAGTCAAATTGTCTGGTATCGGTAGAAAACGGTGTAGTAAGTCGACCGCTGGTACTTTTAGTGTTTAACTTTAGCAATTTAAATTCATATTTTAGATTACCTCAGGTCGCGATCACTCAGTGCAACCCAGTCGAGACGTAGAGGTAATAAAACATTAATATTTATCGTGATAAGTCCCGCTAGGTTATCTATAAATGAGTCGCGTAGAATCAAAGATGGATATCTCGCTTTTAGCACTTTTGATTTAATAAAGCAGAATATTAAATCTTTGTTTGAATTGATATTGGCCATATTTATTTTAAACACAACACAATTTTTTTATTTAATATCAAATACGACAGCATAATGAAAATTAATAAAATTTGCTATTTTTTTTCTCGTATACTCAAAAATCGTTCTAAATTAGACTGTCACCTCTAATTCTATATTACTCAAATAAAGGTTTAGATGGGCCTTAATATGGATAATGTTTTTATCCAATATATTTTAAATTTTAATAATTATCTAAATAATTAATTTTATATATTAAGACATCTGTTTAAATGTCAGTGCACACGGGCCTTGGGTCATTATAAGGTTGTTTAGCTCGCGTTCAGGTGGGTGCGCCTACGTCGATGACCAAGTGAGGGTAGCTGTGGGTAGTGTGGAGGTGTAACCAAGGCTGATCCAGTCGCTCTCCATCAAGTTGTAACTTACCGTGGGTTGCTTAATTATAAACATTCAAAACAGTCACCTACACATTGTATGTAATCATTATAATGACTTTGAATGCCAACCGACCCTAACCGACTTTTAATTAGTTGAGCACCTATTGGAAATTTGTCTAATTTATACTTCCATCTTTATCGCTTCACATTCGGTACGGTTCAATAACTTCCTATTACATTGTATCTGCATAATACTTCATTTCTCATTTTTACAACAAACAATAAGGAATTAGTTAAAATTATTTTCTTAAAATTATTTAATTTTGATAGACGACATTGGTCACTTCATCAAAATAACCATAATCAAAATGGCAGCCACACAATATTATTTTTTTTTTCAGTTAGAATGGCACAATTGGACAACTTTTTTTTGGCTTTTTTTTTCGAAATAAAGGCTGCTGTTTGTCCTAAGGCCTTTACAGCGTCACCGGACAAAATGGCGAGAGCAAAGTGCACTCTAGCCGAGCCTTAATGGCTGCGAAATGGGGCGACTAGCACGAGGGTACCTCGAGGGAGTCTCGAGCCTCGGCTTGGGCGGTCGCCGGAGATGGATGGGTGGGTCGAATGTGCTTTTTTTCGGCTACTAAATATATATATAATGAAAAAGAAGACAATATTACGATTTACATCGACTACTCTGACTAAACCTTTCTACATATATACACTGACATGTCAAATCTGAAGTATCAAAGTGGCGTTTCTTTAGTTCACATTTATAATTTACTAGCTTTTGCTCGCGGCTCCGCCCGCGTGTATGTCGGTTTTCTGCTATATGGAAAATCATAGATTTATACAAAAAGCCTTAGAACCACTTTTACTTGTCCTCACGTACCTTAACGGCGGCTACTAAAAAAGAGATCAAGCTGTATCGCGCATTCTACTGGATCGATTTTGATGAAACATGCTGCAGTATTTAAGTCGGAATAGTACCTTTAAGACTGTAATAGTTTTTTCTGTGAAGCCCGAACAAACAAACAAATATCGATGGATTTTGTTTCAGAAGCCGTTAATTAGTCCATCTGAGTAGTTTGATTTTTGAAAATTTGACATTTAACAATTTTATAATAGTATAGATAAAAAGATATACAGGTATATCTTTTATTGTTTTTCTATTGTTACTGAATGAGTACAAAATAAGAACCTGTAGTAAGAAAGTGCTGGATGTTTTGTGTTAGCTGCAGTTATTTCGGGAAATATTACAGAAAGCAAATATTGACACACGAGTCATTATCGCGTCGACCTCGATAAGGCTACACTGCATCTCTGTGGAAAACTGGATCATACGATACGCCTATTCTTTACAGGTTCCCACGACATGCTGCCACGTATCAACGTTTTATCTAAGACGTGCTCGTTCTGTTAATGAACCATACATTTCTAAGACCGTGAAAACACCTATATAACTATTGTTATACTGTCCAACATTCAGTTTAAGCCATATCCGTGTTTCAGAAAACACATTTCAGAAAACAGATTTCGATTGATATCCGTATGACGCTATTGTTCGTTGTTGAAATTGTGGGGGCTTTTCTATGACATCAGACGGCAGGTAAAGTCGACTCACAGTCATCTTAAAAAACAAATCATCGTTACCGAGTCTGTATAATAATGCTTGGAAAGTAAAAAATACAAGGTAAGTAAAAGTGCAAGGCGAATATCAACTATCAAATCTGATTTTTAGATAAGTTTCGTGCAAAATTTTAAATATCAAAGAATCTGTCATCAGTTATGATGTCTTATAACTTTGTGTTAATTACTGGATGACCGTCATATAAACTATTTTTAATGCATAAGGCACGAGCGTGTGGGTATCGCTTGAGCGCGGTAATTTGAAATGAAAATCGAACTTCAGAATGTTGCGGAAGAACTCGTCCGTGGGTGGAGTATCGAGACCTACGCACAGAAACGAACAATCCCTCATGCACTGCTCTTAAATTATGATTCCGTAATATAACAACATTTGGACTCCCCTACGCAGGTCATATATATCCGAATTGACATACTTAGAAATATAATTTGTTTGGGTGGAACTAAAAAAGAAAAAGAAGTTTTATAGCCCGAATCGTATGCTTTTGCAGACCATCCATCAATATTCCAGTAACGAATTCTTGCAAGTTACTAAGATGAGAACAATTGCTAAAAAGATAATTGCTAACAATATATATCTGATTGTAGAAATAGTTCGTAATATCTGAGACTTAATGAGTACTACGAGTGCCGAAGAGTAAATATCTAAGCAGGGGTGCAGAGCTGAGTGCGAACCTTTAATAACTGGTGAGGCACCACAAGGAAAAGATAGGAAAAGTTTCTCACAAACTAAAACTTTTTACTGTGAAAAATATTAGGTTTTTATGCAATGTATTTCAATTAGCGACGAAAACTAGTCCGGAGTTGTATGAGAAATCAACATTATGGTGTCTACTCCCTTGCAAACACCATTTAGCATACGTGAATGTTCAGCAACTTTGTAACACGACTAGAGATAAGATGGATTGCTTACTATTACTAAACAAGAAGGCGTCAAAGCGTGGGAGCAGACTGCCCACGGACGAAGGTGATTTGAGTTTTGGGTGGACTCGCTTTGTTTAATTGTGGCCCTCAACGCCTACGACACAGTTATACGAATGACAATCGCGTTTAGGTCAACATATTTAGAAAGTGCAACCTTATGTACGAGATTGTTTAAGTCGTCTGTTTCGTTACAATTTGGGACAGCACGTTTTATTACTTAAAAACCCATTAGTTTAAATACCGTTTCTTGATAGCTGAGTAACAAAAGAACTTCCCCTAACAGACCTTCATACGATCCGGCGGATGTCTTCTTTATCTTTACTAAATATGGTCGTAATGGGTGTGTTGTGTGAACGGCACTTGAAGTTCCAGGATGTGTATTTGGAAGCGTTCGTGAGATTACAGTAACTTCAACGAAAATATTAGTGTAAATTTTCTTCAAGTCTTCAACAAGATCGCTGTAACAGACTGGGCTATCTTCACGCACTACTATCTAGCTTCTCCCTGCAAGCATTTTTGTACAAATTACAGACTCACAAGACGCGGTGACATTCTTCCTCCAGGGAACCGCATTCACTGGCACTGTAATACCGTAGGGGACAGTATGCCATTTGCATAAATAAACATTTACAGATAATCTTAACATAAAAATATTGCATAAAATTGAGTACCTACTATTAAATTGTGATCTCAAAACTAACAAAGAACCTTTAGCTTGTGGCGTTCTTTAAAATTCAATCATTGTTATTATAATCACTACATGAATACTGTATCCGTTATTTGAACAAGTACCATTTACCATTAAAAGTTATTGTAGTAAGTATTAGTAGACAATTTATAATCGATTTTTTAGATAATCTAGCTTTTTCTTTTTTTTTAGTGAGATGCTTAAAGTAAAATTATATAAATAATAATTTATTTATACATTTATTATTTATACAGGTTATTTATACAGATGTGATATCTGCAATGTGAATATTATTTTCTATAAATTTATGTATTTGTTTGTTTAAAACTTAAACCGTTCCTTTCAAATACCGATCCGTTAAAAAAGATCGTTCGGTCGTTACAAAAGTAGACGATGGATGGATCTGTAGTTTTTTTTGTTTTAGTAATAAACTACAGCAAATAGTTGCTAAATAATTGACAGAACATTCTAAATTTGATGCCCGTTATCTTGGTACATCATGTTAGGTACGTCCACGTAAATCATTATTTGTTTGATACCTATCCAATATATTTAATATAATATTATAAGAAACATTAAAGCATAACTACTTAAGAAGTCCCTTAGCATAACTAATAGATATTGGAGCATTTGACTTGGTATCACGATGTATATATTATCTATGGGATATTTTTTGGGACGGAGAAAGAAAGGAAGGATTACGATAGCGCTGGTTGGAATGGAAAAGAACAAATAACATTTTTGAGTGTACTTTTCCTGAAATGCAAGGACGGAAATTAGTAAATGTTCGAACACTAATGTAAGTCGACAAAGTTCGCATCTTAAATGTAAGTGAATTGTGTGAAATAATATATGTATTATGAAACATTGACGGTTTCTCACTTCTGAACCCAACAATCACTTAGCGGATTCTCATAGTATGCATGTGTAAAAATGGAGTGACGTTATTATTATTTCGGCTTTAATGGTCTTTAGTGTAACTTTAACTAATAATTAAATGTGCCCTTCCTCCTACTCAGAAAAGTTAATCTAATGTTAAGCTTGGCTTTATAAACATATCTTACAAACAGTTGCCTTTGCCTTACAAAATCAAGCTGATACTTTATATCTTTTTCGTACTCTATTATGATGGAGAAGTTTCTAGAATCTAGGTCGCAATCTAGAAATTGATTAACTGTAGCTTCAACGTCACTACAATCATTGACAATTAATTTAGTTATTTGATGAGTTATTATCTGAGGAGTAATTCTATCTATCAGACAGAGTACGTACGCTACTGGTTTCATGCATTAGCAATTCACAATGGACGTAATGGGAAACGTAAATTCTACATGCACATGTGGAAAACCATTGACCCACATAGCACAATACGCCAATAAATCTTCTTGTTTTAACAAAAAAAAAGGTTTTCGCTGTTGGTTCGACTTGGCTATTGATTCTTATTTAAGTGTCTACGCATGTTTCAGATACAAACGCTCTATTGATGTAATACGAACGGCACTGAACATAATTTTATGCACTGAACAATGAATTTCATAGGTTAGCGTGAAACATAAAATGTATTGTTTACTGAAGGCTAATCCACATAGTTGCAGACAGACAGTGATTGATGTTAGGTTATGGGCAACACCCATGTTGTAGGGGGCGCGACTGAATCTAGTTCATCAGTCTGCCTACACAATCTCAGTCACCTTATTGTTATCAATTTTTAAATTTTTAAAAATCAAAGATATTAAAAACAAACTACTCAGATCGACTAATTAAGGGCTTCTGAAACTAAATCCATCGATGTTTGTTTGTTTGTTCGGGATTCACGCAAAAACCAGCGGGTAGATTTTAGTTAAACTCTTACTACAACACTACTCTTACTACTCTTAGGTACTATTCCGACTGCGGCATGTTTCATCAAAATGGGTCCACTAGAATTAAAGATACAGATTGATCCCTATTTTAGTAGCCGCCGTTAAGCTACGAGAGGTCAAGTAAAAGTGGTTATAAGGCTTTTTATATAAATCTACCTATGACTCTCTGGGATTTTCCATGTAGTAGAAAACCTATATTCCCGCGGGCAAAAGCATAATATGATAACAATGGCTTGTGTAGATTTTATTTTAAAGAGAATTAGAGAAAAATGTGTGCAAAAGGAGGGTTATTGCAAAAAAAAAATGGTAAAAGTATTAGAGTACGAGTATCTATCGAATAGAAGCAGGCTCGTGGTGAGTACGCGATGCGTCCGACGCGCCCCCATAGAAAGAATCGAGGAACCAGATTCTTCATAAAAGACTAGACTCGTGCCAACAGCTACGCCCGCCCGCACCGCAGATGTATCCTAGCGTACCCCCGCGGTAGGGCACCAGGGTCTAGTGCCCGACCGCCGTGCAGTTTTAGTGGGTGCCTACCCCACATAACCGATGTACCGTGACCTCGGCATAGCGGTATGCGTGAGGCATTTCTGCACGTAAAATAAACGGCACGAGTATCCATTCGTCAAAATTAATATTCAGTCTTTTGTTTCGGTTAAGATTGATTCTTGCTGGTGGCTCAACCATAAATGCCACTCCACCTCTTTCAGTGCACAGCGTCGGAACTGACAGCATTGCAATAGAATAGTGGGCAGCAAAATTATTAGACAGTAGGCGACATCTACTGCGATCTCTTAGGCGCCTGCCGTTCGTGGGTTTTGCGGGAAATTCCTCTTATGGGGGGACCAACATTCTTCTACGAGCTTACGACATAGACTGATTGATGTTCGTCGTCTGTTACTATAAAATACGATTATATCCTATTTACGCTTTCATTACATCAATTAAGAGGGGATCCTGACTAATATTATAAATGCGAATGTGAGTTTGTTTGTTTGTTCCGCTTTCATGTCTTAACTACTCAACCGATCATCTTGAAATTTTGTACAAGTATTGTCAGAGGTACACAGAATTTTGAACATTGGTACCGTTTATACAAAATAAAACTATTCCCGAGGGATAAAAAAATCGTATTGTCACCGGTCTCTGAAATACATGTCAACTACATTTTAGGACATCAATGCGAGCGAAGCCGCTGGTAAAAACTAGTTTACTATAATATAATTTCCACGCTCAGCAGACGTGATCACTAAACTGCAGCGTGGTACTCTTGCTTATCACCCTTATTTGTCGCGGAGAAGATCCAGCGTACTATTACCGCAAGCCGCAGCGGTTATAAGGGTGCGATAGATGCTACTGACTAAAAATTATGTATAAATGATACCTTCGGATCGGGATAGAGTTAGTTGGTTGAGAGTTTAAGTTACACAAAGTTCACTCATTATAACAAACGTTGTGTTTATTCTGTGGCGAATTTTTTATTAATATTAAAAATATAATAAATTAAAATCGTTATTATAATATAATTTAAATAATTGTAAATATTTTTAATGAGTAAGTTTATCAGAAAATAACGTCACTTATGCCCGCTAATGTTTGTTAAGAGTAAACATGAATGAAGTAGAGGTCATTAAGGATTTCCGATATTGGTAATTCGAAATACATTAGAGTTTTGAATTTAGAATATATAATGTTTGTAGTAGGAAACTTAGACGTTCAAATTTATTGCTCTTTTGCACATACGGCCTGTTCATATCATATTTTATTATGTTATACAATATTATACAAAATTCAAATACGGAATTTTAAACATCGAATTCATTAGACATCAGATAGTCTTATTATGACGGCGTTAACTGCATGTGGAAGTAGTAACATAGAAGTAATTTCTAGTTGAATACAGAACTGAGGTGTTATTAATTTGTGTTTCTAATTCACCTGAGCGCTGTACAAATCAAGATTTGGTTTCTTTGAATGGTTTCTTTGAACTTCAATTTTATAGAAAAAAATATAACATGAACAAAACACTATGCTAGGAGTACAAATGTAGTTCAAATACAAAATTATTCAAATAAAAGATAAATATTATATTATACATTATAATTTTGCATAATCTAAAATGGGATTTCATACGTTATTGAAAATAAAAGGTTAAGGTAACATTATCTTCTTTTTTTCAAGAGAGGATGTTGTCAATCAATGTCTAAAATCATGGATTTTAGACTGTGTGATTTGTAGGTAATTTCGTTATATTTAGAGATACAGTAATTTTTCACATGTAAATTGTTGGTCTAGTGGTGCTACACCAGACTCGCGACTGAAAGGTCATGGATTCGATCCCGGTCCTGTACCAATGATTTATTTCAAACTCATGTATGACCAACATTAGGTACTGACGTGAGAAAACCTGCATGCTCACATAGGTGTGTGAAGTCTAGTCTGATTGGGGGAAGTCTGTACCTCTGTAGTGGGGCTATGGTTAATTGTAAGCAAATTTATAATTCTAATCCTTAAATCTTCTCCATTTCACTTTGTTTCAGTCGTTGTCATTCATTTCTTTGATGTCGTCGATCGTCGATCTTTAAACTTTAACTGTAAGAGCTTGATCAAAATCTACTCGCTAATTTTTGCGTGAAGCTCGATCTAACAAATAAATAGATATCGATGGAATTGATTTTAGAAGCCCTTAACTGGTCAGAGTATTTTTTTTTTTAAATATCTTTGATTTGCAAAACTTGACATTTAACCATTTTATAATAGTGTAGATAACGTGTATTATAACAGTTATTAGTTGTTACGATACGATAACGCTTGCCGGCCTTCATGGCTCGCACTAATCGCGGCCCGTGCAGTGCGCCCGCGCACATCGACTGACCTGTTATTTATCGTTTACTTTGATGTCATTTTTCCAATTATAATTAGTTATTCTTTCTGTTGCCGTGTTATTAATGTGTATTTTTTATTATATGTAATACTAATGATTATGTCCTGTATTTATTAGTCTTGATGTGTTTCCTTGCAATTAACATTAAACGCAGGTAGGTGTATTTTTTACATGTACAATAGACAAACGTTCTTATTATAAAATAAGTATTTTTCAAGAAATATGTTTAAAATTTGCCGTTGCCATAAAATATTGTAAATTGTTTGTTGTATCATATATTATATTACACAATTATTATTTGTATTTCTCCACATATAAAAGTAATAACAATTCACAATATGGTAACACAATATGGTTTATGGTTTATTCACAATATGGTTTACGGTTAATTTTAAATATATTGAAATTATAATATATTTTATATATTTTAGTTGTAAATGTGTTGTAAAGAACCTTTTGTTCTGGTTCTGATAATAATTTGTTACTCGATTATCAAGTAGGTATAATACTTTTAATTTAAGTGCGAGTAAATAAGTGCGAGACGTGGGATTTGTTATATGCTTAAATTTATTAACTAACCGTTAGTCGCTGCTCCCCTCGCGTGGACTTCCTATCTACTCGAAAACCCTCCCGAGCGTGCGCCATAGTTTCTTGATTGACTTGTTCAGCAAACATTGTGATAACTCTTCTAATATCATCATCATTATCTCAACCCAAAGACGTCCACTGCTGAACATAGGCCACCCCCAAGGATTTCCAGAAAGATCGGTCTTGCGCTGCCCTCATCCTGCGGCCTCCCGCAACCCTAACCAGGTCGTCAGTCCGCCTTGTGTAAGGCCTGCCCACGCTTCGCTTTCCAGTTCGTGGCCGCCACTGCAACACCTTGCGGCCCCAACGGCCATCGGTTGTTCGTGCTATGTGCCCTACCCATTGCCACTTCAGCCTACTAATACGTTGCACTATGTTAGTTAATAATATACATGATATAAATATAATTTTTAGCTTATAGCACTGAGGAGTAATGTAGCTTTCTATTAGTGACATTTTTTCAGAACTAGATCATTACTTCCGGAGGTTACCCCCTACATACAAACTTATAAACAATCAAATTAAGACGAGTGAATAAGTTTTAATTAAACTAGTGAATTTTATCACCCTAGGCTACATCGCCGCTTACCATCAGGTGCGATTGCATTGTAGTCAAGTACTGGCTTAAATATGACAAAAAAATATAACCTCTTTATAATACTAGTCTATATATACTTAAATATTATTAATAAAGTTGCTTATTTATTCTTAACTGCATCTTTGCAACATATTCGAATATGCTTTTCAAGTGCAACATTGTTATAGATTTTTTTCAAAATTTACTATACGTCTATCTAATGTAATAAAATTTAAATTAGCACGGTGAAATGTACGTATGTTATCGATAATGTATGAAACCTGGGAATTGTACACAATTCCTTGGAAATGTATGTATTTCCTAGCAATTGTATAACCCAACCTAACCTAGTGCATATTACAAAATATATCATAGATTTCATATCTATTTTAGGAATTGTACATATTTCTTAGGAATTTTATACAATGACGGATTACATACTTTTCCGTTAACTATACATACCGATTTGATACTAACTGTTATACATATATGGTACGATTCGACCAATGTGGGCCGGTTTAGTTCTTCAACTTTCTATAGAAGTACGTAGGCGGCGCCCGACAGGCGTCTGCAGACTTGATTATCAGCGACCATCTGACAGTGTTACGCACTATAGAATAAATAGTTTCCGCCGGTTTAAGACATAAGCCGTGCGAACCAATGTCTGTTAACCTATTAAACGATGTTAATAAGGTATAGTTAGATGAAGCCGATAGTTACATTAACATTTAATACTAGCTTTTGCCAGCGGGTCCGCCCGCGTGAATGTTGGTTTTCCGCTACATGGAAAATCCCGACACGATCCTAGATTTATATAAAAAGTTCAAGAACCACTATTACTTGACCTCTCGTACCTTAACGGCGGTTACTAAAACAGGGATCAAGCTGTATCTTGAATTCTACTGGACCGATTTTGATGAAACATACCACGGTATTTAAGTCGGAATAGTACCTGTAAGACTGTAACAGTTTAATCAAAATCTACCCGCTGGTTTTGGCGTGAAGCCCGAACAAACAAACAAACGTCGACAGATTTGGTTTTAGAAGCCCTTAATAAGTCGATCTTACAATGAGTAGTTTGTTTTTAAAAATCTTTGATTTTTGAAAATTTGACATTTAATAATTTTATAATAGCATAGATAAATGGCTACGGATTTTTTCACACAAACCCCTGAGTTTCGCTTTCTGTAATCGATCGGCAAGGCGTTACTAACAAGCAATACAAACATGTCGAGAGCGCCTCTGTTGCGCCATCTGTGTGGGATGCGCCGGCGCCGCTCCGCCGCCAGCCTTAGCTTTACACGGCGTAAGTGTCTCATTCATCCCGCATTAAGCAATGCGGTGAACGCATCGCGTTTACCGGTTAATTCATAGTATTGCGCAAATTGTCGATCTGTGATTTTAACTGCACAACATTCGTCGACAAATGCGGAACTATTAAGAGATTTTCACCACAAGTCCATGGAAGTTCAATGATGGACATGAACACCTTCTCCTTAAAAAGAAGGGATTTGTCTACACGCTTGGCAGGCGTATTGGAGATCGCAGTAGACTCTGATTAAATAATGGAATAATGCTGCTAACCATTATTTTGGTACATCCTTTAGCTGGTTCTCACAGTGTCATCATGATCATCCCCAGGCTATATCGTCCCCACTACAGGGGCACGGACCTCCCTTGATCAGATGCGGGTATCCACGGGAAGATATTTGCTGTGTGGCGCCGGCATAATAATAGCGTCACTCCATATTACGAAATACTTGGCCTCAAATTCAGGATTATCATAAACGCTTATTAACTATTTATTTTTACATCATATTAATTACTAGCTTTCGCCCACGGCTCCGCCCGCGTGAATGTCGATTTTCTGCTACATGGGAAATCCCGACATAATCACAGATTTATATAAAAAGCCTTAGAACTACTTTTACTTGAGCTCTCTTATCTTAGCGGCGGCTACTAAAACAAGGATCAAGCTGTATCTTCAATTCTACTGGACCGAATTTAATGAAACATGCCGCAGTATTTAAGTCGGAATAGTATCTTTAAGACTGTAACAGTTTGACAACAATCTACCGCCTGATTGTTGCGTGAAGTTCGAACAAACAAACATACCGGCAAACAATTTGGTTTCAGAAATTAAGTAGTATTTTTTAAATATATTTGATTTAGAAAACTTAACATTTATCAATTTTATAATAGATTAACTGTGATCGGTATCCTCTTTTATGTATTGGAATATGTTATGTGTTATTAGATCTGTTTCTTCTATAAATATTACATTTTATCAATATTTGTTTTAAATATCTATAAGATTTAAAATTTATTCATAGTGACGTCATCCTTTTTGTAATACTTAGGACTAGGCACTTTATATGAAGGTCAAAGGAAATTTGAATTGAGATAAATCAGGTCTGTGTAAAACATAAATGTAATTATAGCCGGAAATATCAATTTTATTTGAATTTATTAAATGTTCTATTTCGTTTATAAAAAAGTCGTGGTGCTATGACTCAACGGCGAGAAGTCCTCTGCTTGTCTTTACTTTCAGATGTTGATAGATTATTATTGTCTCGCTCCGTCGCACTTATTACATATATCTCTGTCACACTCTAACTGTACCAAAACTTCGCATGTTGCTGCCTCGCCTACGCGACGTCATCTGTTAATTTAATTACTTCTAGTTTATACCGTGTGTATGTTTTTGATTAGAGTAGGTGAATATATAGAATAATTTACATTTAAAAATGTGTCGAGGTCATTTTTTTTATTGAAGTTGCATATACAATTTAAAATGTTCTCCAAAGAAGTAAAATATTATTTAAACCAGAGGCTCCCAGACGTTTTTTCTCATAGACCACTTTCAAAATTAACTGGTTCCGGTGGACCTCCTGCAGCTACATTTCTACCATATTCCCAAAACTCGACAAAAAATGTGAAGATTAGATCAAACTATGGAAATTTACGTACGCCAACGTAGACCCCCGTCGAGTCTCTCGTGGACCCCTGGGGGTCCACCTGGACCACTTTGGGAACTAAGGATTTAAACATTCGCAAAAAAAAAGAAATTTATAACTATGAAGGTGACATGAACGGACTGATATTTATTTTAATATTTTAAAATAACGATTTGATTCATCGTATGGTTTCAGCGTATTGAGTTGGCAAGGAATGACTTTATAATCTAGAGTTTACTGATCGCCTTTGGTTATAGGTTAGATTATACCAATATAATAACTAGCCTTTGTCCGTGGCTACGCCCGCGTGAATATCGGTTTCATGCTACACGGGAAATCACGAAACAATCATAGATTTATATAAAAAGCCTTAATTCGACTCTCTTCCATTCACACAATGCGACTCTCTTCCATTCACACAAGTCGACTCTCTTCCATTCACACAATTCGACTCACTTCCGTTTGCATAATTCTACTCTATTTACATAATTCGATTTTCTTCCATACGTACAATTCGACTCTCTTCTATTCACACAATTCGAATCTTTTCCATTAACATAATTCAAATCTCTTTTATTCACACAATTCGACTCTCTTTCATTCGCACAGTTCGAATCTTCCATTCCCACAATTCGACTCCCTTCCATTCGCACCATTCGACTCTCCTCCAGTCACACAATTCGAATCTCTTTCCATTCACACAATTCGACTCTTCCATTCACAGAATTCGACTCTCTTCCACTCGCACAGTTCAACTCTCTTCCATTCACACAGTTCGACTCTCTTACATTCGCACAATTCTATTCTTTTCCATTCACACAATTCGACTCTCTTCCATTCGCACAATTCGACTCTTCGAATATCTTCCATTCGCACAATTCGACTCTTCTATTCACAGAATTCGATTCTCTTCCATTCGCACAATTCGACTCTATTCCATTCACACAATTCGACTCTGTTCCATTCGCGCTAGCGAAATCTTTCTGCTTTTAACTCTGTGCCTATGTTGAATAGATCCGCGAAATCCTCTAGGTTTCAGTTTATTCTTATCCTAAAATTCATTGAAGGAACTCGGAGTTGAATAGTATCATTGATTATTACTGAATTATATATATATATATATATATATATATATATATATATATATATATATATATATATATATATATATATNNAGCAGTGACTGCGAGTGACTAACATGCTACCCGTCCGCAGGCGTTATGTAAGTAAACAATAAATTATAGAGGTAACTGCTGCATCCAGTCTTGATCTCTGGATTCTGGCCAATTACCTTTAATTGGGTCATATATATGCATTACAGAATTACTTTAATATTTTCTGTCTCCGTATTCACAATATATTATGGAGGATTTACTAGATATATGTATGTTAAATTACAGTGCTAAACGCTTATTTAATGAATCGTTTCAGACTGATTCTCAAATAGGGTATTTTTATGTTTTGTATTGTATCCAAAGTTTTTCGCATATAAAGATAATATAAGTATATAAAGAATATTGAATGATATAAGTGTATAAAGGTGAATTGTCAGCGTGGCCTTTATTTTTGTGTTATATTTATTAAATATAACACAAAAATAAAGTCAAAAAGCAGGAAAAGCCTAGTGGTATGACCATGCATGCCAAGTCGTATATTCTGAGTTCCTCTCCAAGGCATGCTTTGATTTTTCGAAACCATGTGCGTATTAATAATGTTACGAGCTGGGCTTCCCGGTGTGAATAAAACCGGCAGCACTACACTGGACACAATTTATCTTCGCACCGGTAACACAACACTAACAATCACACAGTCACAGATAACACTAGCAATTTATGACACTAACAATCACACAGTCACAGATAACACTAGCAATTTATGACACTAACAATCATACAGTCACAGATAACACTAGCAATTCAAAGCACTAACACTCGATTTAATACGCGCATGGTAATCATTCCTTACATTAGTATCGCACCCAGTATCACACTGTTCACAGCTTTTTGTCGTTCCGAATCGCGTACCTGAATAGTCGAATACTCTGCGCCGGCGTGTAGGCCGTCCTTTGTATAGTAGTCGACTCTTCCTCTCGAAGACTCTAGATCTTTCTGTGAGACAGCCCTTACTAGAAGAATTTTCGAGACGGCGCCTGCGTTATGCATGCATGAATGAGACGGCGCTAGTCACCTCTCGTTCTCGCATGAATGATAGGGCATTAGTCACCGCTATTTGACAATAGATGATACCACCTTAACCTGTTTAGGACTGCGCTACAATAATTTAATACATAGTTAATTATTACTCGTGGTTAAAGTAATCTTCGTGAGGCAATCTAAATGCCTGAGAGATTTTCTCGACGACGTATGAAATCTGGCAACTCGCATTAGGCTTGCGTAGTAGACGCTAGCCTAACCCTTCACGTTCTAAATAGGGTTAGGCTAGAGTCTATCACCCCTGCCTTGATGGGTGACAGCAGATGGGTCGATGATGATATATTAAATTACTAAAGTAAAATGCATTTAACCCTTTGCGGTGGACGACTTGTTCAGCCGGGCGAGGTGGCCGGTCGACGCGATAATTAGTAACAACATCGGGCTTTCTAACAACTGTTTGAACGCCATCCCGCAGTGTTCGTCCTACGTTCGATCGTTTGGAGCTAACGAAATCTAAACACCGACTGTCGCCGTTCAGGCGCCATCTAATCTGCAGCGCAAAGGATTAAATTTAAAAAAAATAACAAATCAAACCATGAACAACAAAGTTTATTGTACTCAACCACTTTGTCCTCGGCCTTAAAAAAAAACGAACACCCATTGAGAGACCGAAAATTGTGTATTGTTCTTGTCTCTTCTCTGAGGGAACGAGAAGAATTTATTAAATAATTCGTATTGATTTATTCTTTATCTCCGCCTTATCAACTATTCACACGCTTTGGTCGTAATAAACGCACGTTATTTTTACTTCACTCATTGTACCTTAACCGTAATTAGTAATTATAAATTGGATAGAGCCCGCACACACCAGTATCGATCGGTCCTGCATGTTATTAAATTTTAACTGTAACTCTATCGTTAATAGCTTTTTGTCTGTTTGTTTAAAATCTCCCCCACGCGCTATTTTGCAATTGTATAAACCGCATCACGTTTAAATTTATCTCACTGCGCTGAATAATTATGCAACGCCATTATTTCGGGCAAGAAAACATGAAATGACTATGGACTCTTTACAGTTAGGTGTAATTAAATGAGATGGTTAGATCTTGTACTAATTTTTTTTAGATTCGTGTTCCAAATAAACTGTTGGTCGAGCAAAAATATCAAACATTCGCCGGAACCCAGGAATGACTTACACAGCCGCTGTCTGTCTATTGATATCTCTGGAAGCAACGCAAACAGACAGTAATAAGCTGAAACTATTCGATCTTCGCTGTAATACTTTTAAGGTTTACATTCGCTCGTCGACAATTTTCAAATAGGACTTAATAAGAATTAATTGGATATTTTTAATGTCATGGCGTTGAGAAGATCTGTGGTATTTATAAACCATCTGGAGACGGTTTGCTTGGCAGATGAATATTATACTAATTTCTGTAAGATTATTGCATGAATTAAAAAAAAAACACTCTTTTTTCAGGTAAGCAACCGTAGATGATAACATTAATTGATGGAGTCTGTTACTGCTGCGAGTTCTGTTATAAAATGTAAGTTATTCATTCAACGCTTGTAAATATACATTTATTTTAATGTAAGGTATACATTAACATATTAAATGGAGGATCCGTTTCCTGGTTACGTCACAAAATTAATACTAAAATATTCAAACGTAGTCCTCTTAACAAGTTCTATACATGCGAAAGTTTAGAATGACTGTTTGTGACTCAAACACGCTTAAACGGCTGAACCGATTCAAAATGGATGAAAATCGGTTGTCATTGTGACACGATATGGAATAAGAAAAAAGTAATATTTTTAAAGGCGCAGGTCTAATTGTCGGTAAAAAATCGTCTTAAGAATTAAGAGCTGTTGAGAACTAGTTGAGAATCGCGGCTCTGTCCGCAATAAAAATATGATGATGACGATGATTCATGATTCAGACTTGTCCGTCCATTAGGTCATATCTCTTTTCTGAAATTCAAAGCGACTGGATTCGATGATTCAGCCTCATAAAAAGTTAAAAAAAAATCAAAAGTCTCAACTAACTGATAGACAAGTTGACTTTTACATTTATGTGTCATTTTAAATAAATATACACAATTGCACAACCATATCTAGCTATGAATTCTATCCATCCAAAGGTTGTCTGGAAGAGATCGCACATTGCGATGAGACCGTCAAATGTACAGTTTCTGTTCCTTGTTTGTAAAAATTTTATATTGGTATGCAATAAAGAGTACTTTATTCTTGTCTATTTATTATTATTGGTAGGGTTTTGAAAATCAAATTTCCCTTTGCGTTATCGTTCTGAAAACAATACGTAGGTAGACAGACACATTGTAGGTGCGACAAATTACAAACAACTAGTAGTGAACGGGCGGCCATATTTACAATTAGCTCTCGACGACACGAATCATGGACGCGGCCCGCACGAGCGTACGCTCATTAATCCCCACAACAATGTAGGGTGGGGTTGCCTGCGTAATAAAAATTACGAGACGCTCAGGATGGGAGTGTCTAAATGGGCCTCCTTGTCTCCGTCCGATCCGTCGTGATAAATTAGCGTATATCGTTAAATCTCTTGCAAATAGTCTAGAAAAACAGAATTTATACACGGTACGTTAATAACAGATAGCAATAATATTCTGGACATTTTCATAAATTTCGTGCACACGTAAAAATACAAAATTATCTACTTACCTCTTTCGTAACCGTCATTTCCTGGTTTGGTTGGTATGTTAGTGTGCGTAAATTACTCTAAAGCTGCCAGCGTTTATGCGCCGAGTGGGAATAAGAAAGAGACAAAACGCGTCACGATGGTCATGTTTTTTCTTCTTTCAATTCTACCGACATTTTTTGAACTAATTAGTTATAGCGGCGGTGTATCGCTTCTTATTGCTATATTGGCGCTAATTCTGCTGTAACAGAACTTAACTAAATTTTGTCTCTATCTATGTTTTTCTAATGTCTAACGTCAAAACGAGATAGCAGACATTTTTGGCGAGTACCAACATACGTTTCTGTCAAACGATGCAAAAAATGTTGCGTTTTTGCGTATCTTTAGTTCGTATGTTCCGAGATCATGTCTAAATCTCTTAATTTTCACGTGTCTAAACAAAACTGACAGCACCAAAATTATAGCTATCTCGTTTCGGCGTTTGACATTAAGAAAAGGTAGGGAGAGACTAAATTTAGTTATGTTACCCCAAAATTAGCACTATTATAACCTAAACGCAATTTATAGTGTTTATGTGTCCATAAATGTAACATACCTATATATAAGATCTCAATAATTTTATATTACAAATCTGTCAGCTATCATTTGCACTAGGCTTTTAACATCTAAAATCCTTCTTATAATGTTTATACCTATGTTACCATGTCAAAAACTATCCATGTCAAAAGAAAAAGTATCCCAGGCTATGCAAAGAACAATATTTTGCTACTTGTATTAGGATTAATAATACTTGTAATAGGTGGATACCTATTGCTAGTGGTAAGCTACTGCCAGAACTCTTACACTCGTATAATGTGAGCAAGCAGAAACTTGGGAAGACTTTGATTCTTATACCGTAAGGTCCATAAGCGTAGCAAGGGCTGAGCGATCTCTTAATTTAGATTTTTTTAATGATTTTAATGATTTAATGATGAAACTAAAACGAATTACACATACGCACACTCACGCCGATATCCATAAAGGGATAGATAAAGCCGGATGCTGCGATCTTGGCACCTTTTTCAACTCATCCACATTCATATTTCTTTTCCTAAAATGTTTGCAAAGATAGATGTAAACGGTTTTTATTAGATAACAGGACAACGCTGATTCGCCTTATTCTAGTGCACCCCTCAGCTGGTTCTCTGTAAGAAACTGAGAAACTGTATTCTGTTCTCGTATGAAATGGAGTGGCGTTATTATTGTGCCGGCGCCACCCAGTCAATACAAGATATATGTAAGCTAGTTATTAATTTAAAATGAAGAATTATCATATATTATTAACCAAGTATACTGACTACAATTAAATTTATTGTTACTTTATTGTACATGTACTCCATGACCTTATTGCTATATTCTCTGTATAGTATTAGCTGTAGGTCTTAAATTTAACAAAGTAAATAATTAAATCAAGTACTTGGAGCCACTTCCCAAAGATTTCGATTAAAGAAATGACGTACGGTAACCGGATGATGTGTTTCATGACATGAATGAAGCGTGCTATGATGCTGGCCAAGTTTTGGGTTAGTAGACGCGATCCAATGACGCGAAGTTCCGCCGAGTCCGCTTCCGCCGAGCCCAGTTCCATCGCAGTCGTGCGTAAACAATTGTCAGATTCGTATGTTGGCCATCTCCCGTTAAAATGTTCGCTGGTGGGATATTCTTTCTTAGATCTAGAAATAGCGTATCACAGGCTAGGCATTAAAACTGCAAAAATAGATGTTGATTTTTTTAAAACTGAACAACCGTATCGATTTATCGTATAATTTTATCCGTTTCCTTTTCGGCAGAATAAGAAACTGTTTAAATATATACAATGTCTTATTCTTCTTTAAGACATGTTATTAAAACAGGGATGAACGTTTCAAATTTGCACGAAAGAATTGTTAAAGAACTCGTTCCTGTTAGTCGAATCGGCCCCTTGTGTGTGATGCATACTGATTGTCTAGTAATCTCTCTGTTAGGTTAAATAACAATTGCAAAGTTGTTAACTTAATGTCCATGAGAAGTTGTTAAGTGTAGAATTTTTGCAGATGTACGTAATTAATTTCGACCTTAAACAGTTTTCTCTTGCAGAGATCGCGTTACAGATTACGCAACGAGAATGCGTCGGCGCAGATTTCGTCACCGCGGAAAGCGCGCTGGCCCATTAAATTGTTTTATTATGAACACGACGCCATCTTGTGTATTTTTGGCTGAGGTTTAGGTGTTTATCTGGTCGGGACACTATCCAAACAGTAATTAGTGAGTGTAGCTTTATTTTTACTGTACACCAGAATTCAGTTTCTAGTGAAAATTCTGGATCTGACTGTTAGGGTACTTGTATAAAATATGTAATTTACGATTCTGACTATACATTTGTAGTGTACTTCAATACAAAAAAAACCAAATCTACCTTCTTTTTGCTATCATGATTAGGTTTTTCGTTAAAATTATAATATTTAGATTCTATTTCAGCGCTTCGAATGATCATGAAAAAACTGCTCATCTATTTTAGAAAACATTTTGTATTGTGTTTATGAGAGTTTGATGCAACAACATAACGCCATCTATACCGTAGTGTGTCTTATCTTTATCATACGTGAGAATAATTTTACTGAAAACTTTAAATTTATCGTAGGTATCAGTTACTGCTTCTAACATTGATGTGCTTATATATCAATTGTTTTGATCTTAAGTAAAAATATATTTAGGTACACATCCAGACTGATGTTACCTGATGTTTTGTTTATGAGATTTTGAAGCAGTAAAATAAACAGTTTTATGTAATAAATCACACCGCCAGACAACACACTGTTCCTGAGTTGAACGACCGTAGTACGTTTGTCATCCTACATCTTGTATTCACGTAATTCTATTCGTTCCCGAATCACCTGTTTCATTTTTCACTTTCGTCGCTGACTTGAACGATCGCTGTTTAAATAATGAATGAGTTCGTGCAAATGTCACAGGTAGCCAACACTACTGATTGTCAAATGGTTCAAGTTTTTCAGTTGATGATTGTTGATTTTTAATAGTCAGTTTTAATTCGAAGAACTGATCTCCTTGCATTGAGCGTTTATTAGCAATAACAAATACAAATGATACTTAATTTAGAATCAGAGCATTATTCGAACTTACGTTTGGCTATTACGAGGCTGATTTAGATGATCGGCCGTCTTATATTCTCCCCTTAAATCCCCCACAGTCTTTGTTACTATATCTTAGATAGAAACCATAAAATAGTTCATCATCATCATATTCATATATATGTAGATGTCCATTTCTAGACATAGGCCTCCACTAATGATCGCCACACCGACCAGCTATGAACCACCTGCATCCACTGCTAGTGTCCTTAATCAGGGTATCGGACCACCTAGTTGGGGGGTCAACACCATGCTTTCCATATCGGGGTCGCTACTCAAACACCAAATATTTTGACTCAAAATGAACTTAAATTCATTTTGAATCCTTTGATACACGCAAATCATTAAAATACCTTAAAATCTACTGTTGCCTGCAGTTTCACTCGCTGTATATTTCAATGATAATATGTTTCATATCATATCATTCTCTCATTATTTACCGAAATCAAACAAATCGGTTCTGTTGCTTTGACATGATTGAATTACAAACATCAACGTGTTTAGTATATATGTATGTACATTTTCAAAATAGCATTAGTGTGTGATAATAATATATTTGTTACTGCAAATCTATTATTGTTATTGTTTGATAGTTTATTATTATTATTACTGTATTTTAATTGCTATTGCTGTTATTGATTTACTGTAGACTAGCTTTGGCCCACGGCTTGGGAAATTTGATTACATGGGAAATTCCGAAACAGATTTATATGAAAAGCCTTAGTACCACTTGAGCTCTCATACCTCAAAGACGGCTATTAAAACAGAGACCAAGCTGTATCTTCAATTCTACTGGACCGATTTTGATAAAATATGCCGCAGTATTTAAAAGTAAGAATAGTACTTTTAAAACTGTAATAGTTAAACCAAACTACCCACTGGTTTTTGCGTGAAGCTCAAACAAATAAATAAATATCGATAAATTTGGTTTTAGAAGCCCTCAAATAGTCGGTCTGTGTAGTTTTTTTATGCCTTTGATTTTCCAAATTTCAATTTAACCATTTTATAATAGTATAGATAACGTTATAAAGTATGTTTATACATACTTAGTCTTTGCAAACATTGTAATTTGCGTACACATTTTTTGTCATATGACTCAGCGTCGGATGTCCACACCTCGCAGGCCCAATGATGTAATCTACAATTTGGACTATTGAACACAGGCTCCATGCATTGACCACCGTAATAGGCAATTCACGAACTGCCGCTGCATTAACGAACCCACTTACCTCCTTGCGGCTTTCCAGTTTCGCACCACTTGCTTGTTATTGTGTAAGTGTAAATCAAATTTTATCTTTCATAAACAACTGTTCTGCTAACAGTGTTACTTAAAGTGAATTTCTGCCATTGTGCAGCACTAGATCAATGTTCGATCCAAATATTTGTCTCGGTGTCTTGATCCATTAAATATTTACCAGATTGCAAAGGTGGGTACATAATGTTAACCAATCTGTCCGGCCAAACCTTTAATTCGTATCAGAAATCAAATTACAGAAAATCCGTTTAAATGCTTCAGTTTTAGAAGAGAAAATTGGAAAGTAGCAACAGATCACAATTTTGTGTAGAAATAGTATACAACTTTTTTGTATAGTGAAAGGCCGAAAAAGGAATTAATTTAGAAATATTTTAATAGGAAAAAAAAACAGTGATAACTTGGAAAGTTCGTACAGTGGCCTGACTATAAGGTGACTGATAGTTGAAATGTTTATATCTTGTGATGAAAGTAATATGGCTTAAAAACCATACTTACCTATTCGCATAATAATTCTAAATATATTAGTTTAAAATCACCACGTTTTAAAAAAGTCTATATATTCTTGTCCTACGGGAAGAAACTTATTCAAATAACATTTAGCAGGTTTTACAATTGGTCTATTTCAAGCGCTCTCAAACAAATACTCTTGTATGTATTTACAAATATCTTTAATCTGACAGTTAGAATTTATGTGTTCTAGTTTGAGCGCAACTGGTATCATAAACCCCTATGTCGATATAATATTCGATTTCTTGAAGCAAACAAGCACTCATTGTGATTGTTAGCGATATGCCAATAAAAGCTTCTTTCATGCGTACGATCGACATATTTACTTTTGCAATGCCATATTTAGCTATCAAGAAGTTCTTTAATTTATTTAGACAACATCTTGAAATAATTTTGAAGTTATTTTGATATTTGAATATTGTGAATAAATTATATTCGCGTAGGTATTAAGAAAAAGAGAGTCCACGTGTAAATCAGTATACAGGGACAGAAGTTAAACTCCTTTGATAACATGAAATTACATTCGTAGGTATATCGCCAGGGAAAGATAAGGAGAAATATCGCCTTTGAACTTTCAAATAGTAAAATCGGATTTTTACCACCCTGCTTTTGTTTTTGGGACATCGCCATTTTACCAACCAAACTTCCGCCGCCTAATTTCAAGTATTAACCTAGGGCCAATATCGGCCTGTTTCAGTTGGTGCTGTCTGATGCACTGTTGATATTGTGTTTAGCTTATTTCATCTCTTGTAAACTTGACAAATTTCAGATTGGACCGATAGCCAGTTCACAAACAGTATATTATATATTAAAATAAGCCCAGCAACATATATAGAATAGTGCTCTCTTTCTCTTTTTCTTGTCATGTACTATTTTCTGATCTTTTTGTATCAAAACGTTTGAAAAGTTATACGATAACGTTTTAAGAAAAACGATGTACTCCGACGTTGAATTTTTATAGTCTCATCGCTTCACTTCAGAAATCGTGGTTCATAATTTATTTTAGGACTTCGTTCTGAATTTTAATCGGTGATTGGTTCAAATACAAAATTGACTCAGGCGTTATTTGACAGTGGTGTTACTATATGGTTAACACCACTGTACACCTTCGACTTGTCAACATCAGTTCTCCTTAAACAATTTTTTACCCAATAATAGCAAACACTCCCATCCATTTTACAAATTGCGATTTAACCGACGTTTAATTTTTTTCTATGTTNTGTTCATAATTTATTTTAGGACTTCGTTCTGAATTTTAATCGGTGATTGGTTCAAATACAAAATTGACTCAGGCGTTATTTGACAGTGGTGTTACTATATGGTTAACACCACTGTACACCTTCGACTTGTCAACATCAGTTCTCCTTAAACAATTTTTAGCCAATAATAGCAAACACTCCCATCCATTTTACAAATTGCGATTTAACCGACGTTTAATTTTTTTCTATGTT